>JABSTQ010010574.1:0-150848 GCA_013358835.2 Ixodes persulcatus
AAATCTAGTTCTTTGGAACATCTAGCAATATGTTTCGTAAGACTTTTTTTTATTTCCCTGGTGAGGGCATTGAGAACGAGAGCTTTCTCAAACAAAATACGACGGGGCAAGATAGCTGCCGTTCGAATATGACTGTGCTTGAGCCTCGGGCAACGTCTCCATGTTTAGCCTTCCCGGACGCTGAGTGAATGCGTCAGAGGTTTCTGCTGTGGAAGCTTTGTCGAAAAATGTTCCACTTTTCACCTGCACACAGATGATGCGAGATCTCGCGGCCTCTGTGTTTGTCCTGGGCCTTTCATTACACACTGGTACACAGTAAAAGTTTTTACACCCTTAAGGGTGTAAACCAGTTTGTCCCAGGGCTAACACCCTTAGGGTGTTCAGGCAAGGGTGGGTGCTTGCCCAGCACCCTTGACAAAGGGTGCTTGGCATGGAATAGGTGCCCGCTGTGGTGGCCCAGTGGATGCTGGGCTGCCCCAGCCAATCCAGCGCCGGGGGAGTGTCACGCGACGTTTTGGTTGTTCAGGGTCACATGATGCTCTCTCAACGCTGGATTGGCCGGGATGGCTGGTAGATTCCGCCGCGCTCGGACGAAAGGTGAAATGAAGTACAAGCCCCAGTTAAAATTTTATAGGAATATGTCCAATACACATATCAGAACTAGTAAATTGTACAAAATTCATAAAAGGTACTGCATATTCTTATATTATTGTTACATGATTTACAGCTTATGTTTACTGAACACATTTACACTTTTTTCACTTGGCGGGATTGCAACTTCACCACATACGAGGCACGTGATAAAGAAATAATGAGTCACACTAAACACAACTCACTTCATGAAGAAGTATTACAAAAGAGCTCCTTGCAAGCCACATCATAAAACCGAGGACAACTGGGTAGTGTTACGGTGCCCCCCTTTCTCGAACTCTAAGTGAGCAAGCAGTGGCCCCAAACATCGTACTGCACGGCTGAACCATTAAATGTAAGCATCACGGGCTGCCACAAACAAAGCATGTGGAGCTTTCCGGGTTGGATAACTCGTGACATGTTTTGCTTGTCTCAGAGGATTGCAGGAAACACGCTTCACTTATCACTTGTCCCCTTATGCGCATCTGTTTACTAATTGGAAGCATGGTAGAGAATGTGGTCTAGCCTTGACTGAACCACAGCAGTATTTCAGTAAGTGGAGCTCATTATATCAATTAGAATGTGTTAAATTGAACATTTATTGAACCGTAAGAGACAAATGAAAAATACAACGTATGCCATTCCATGACATAAAGAATGCTATCTGCAGACATTTAATGAAAAATATCACAGAATGAACTCGCACTCTACGTCAAAAAAGCAAATGTTTCAGTAGAAGACGCTATCCTCTTGCTCATGTACAAGGAAATTTATGAAGTTCTGGAAGACGACTATGGATGAGAAACTTGTACAGCTAAAGTTTAAGCACCTCACCTACAGGAGGTCAGCATAAGTTATCACAGAAAGTGCCTAACGTTTAAAGATAGAAAAAGAAACATACTTCCATAAACCCTTCAATCATACCTTCTGTAAGAAAAATAAAATTAACCTGATAATACTGGCGAGAAAAGTGCAATATACACTTTTAAAACGGCTCACAAAACATCTCTTCAACCGGGCGGCTGAGAAAAGCTCACCGGAGAAAAGCTCACCGGAGAAAAGCTCACCGGAGAAAAGCTCACCGCAAAACCGGCGGATGCGGAGAAAAGCTCACCGGCCTTTGAGCGGATGCGGAGAAAAGCTCACAGATTTTTTTAACTTATCGGATTCTGCGTCAAACGTGGAAATTTAATACAACGCATTCGTCACATCATTAAAAGTATGTCCTCGTTTTTGTAATATTCTTGAAGTTCATTGGGCATATTTACTAATTCCTCGGAAATTAGTAATCACCCATTTTGTATATAATGAAGCCGCAAGTATAAAATAAGAACATCGTACACTGGTAAAAAAAGACAACAATTTATTGACAGCTGACAGTGCGCCTTCGGTAGCTCTGTCAGATAAAGAGGTTTGTTCTTTGCGAGCTAATATGAATAGCGGTGTGTGAACCGTTTCAACTCCAAATATTTTGTAGTGCCTAATAGATAAGTAGGTGTTTGTTGATGTAATCAGTGTCGGCTACGCTGTTTTACTTTTTGTTAATTTCACAAACAAAACTTTAGTTGCGAGAACAGCCTCGTCCTGTCGTGTTTGATTGTCTTCACTACGGCGTCGTCGTTTGAGCGGTTTTCATCATGTATAACGTTTACCAACTCGCCCTATTCGCTACCTTACACAAGACTATTTATTATATAGGTCACGAGTAACAACGGAGAGTGTGCAGCTCTGAAGGTCACGGGTGGTTCGCAGTAGAAGGGCACTATCGCACAAAGGGAACGAGTGGAAACACCAGCATGAACGGCTAGAAAACGCGCATGTCCGCAAAAGAAAGAAGCCTCGATATCCTACTAACTGTTCTATCCTGTTTTCAAAGGTGAACAAAAGCTTCAAAGAGTATTTCAGGCACCGCGTTGTTGCGCATGCACTTTCGAATTTTCGGCATTTACAGTATTGATTTTTAGGTTTTAGGCAGACATTATTAAGTTTGCGAACTCTTTCCTGTTCTTCAGGTGCATAAAGTTTTCAGTTAGGCTTCGTTGCGTAGAGAGTAAGCCATAGAAAACACTCGCCCGCAATTATTAATTTGGGAGCAATATACCCAATAAGCTTAACAAATATTACAAAAAAGGATATTTTCTTTTTTACTAAGCTGAGGAATTTTAATGTTAATAAATTGATATAGGTTACGCATGATCCAACAGCCTCCATATAAAAAGAAGAAAAACAAATTAGGTGAGCTTTTCTCCGCATACGCCCAATGGCCGGTGAGCTTTTCTCCGCATCCGCCGGTTTTGCGGTAAGCTTTTCTCCGGTGAGCTTTTCTCTGGAATTCTCTTCAACCACATGCCTGTCTGCAAACTTTGTTCAAAAATTTAATTACGACTGTCCTTCGAGTTGTGTCACTCAAGCAAAAAAAAAAGCCTCTGCAGAGCAACCAGCGTGCTGAAGGCCTTGCGTTTGTACTGGATGCTGAAATGCCAATATGCTGCCAACAACATGCACAACCCCTCTTCAGCATTAAAAACGGAGAACAAGCGCTCACGATCCACAACAAGGTGAAGGAAGTGTGCATCGTCCAGCTCTTGCTTGTTGTAGAGGACACATGGTGCCAGTGGGGTGTTCTCGTCCTGCGTTAGGTAAAAGAAAAAAACCACAACGTATTTTAATGTAGAAGAACAAAACATGTCTGCTCTTGTCAACTGCTATTATTTGCTGCAGTTAAGGCCATGAGCACCAGCCTCCACACAGGCATAGAGTGCCTATGTGTGAACAGGTAACCGGCATCTGCAGCAATGTAAAACGAATGAGGAATTACATTTGGGGCAACATCTCGACATGAAAGTATTGCCATATAATCTTGAGGACTCTTTTGAGTATCTATTTCTGTACCAAGATGCATTTGTGAAATCTATTTGTACTTCAGTAGTGAAATACTTTTGCGATGTATATTATGATACGCTGCTAGACTTATGTATCTTGCTACATTTATTGGTGGAAATGAGCTGACAGGTTTGGAGATAAAAAAAAAATAGAAGCCACGCCACAAATTCGAGGCATCAGTGGTTCGTTTTCGCAATGAGTGATTTTTTTGCTTTGCTATCAGATTTCGCTTTTACAGCGGCCGCTTTTCTTTCTGCAGACAGCGGTTTTCCTGTGAACATTTGAGGTTATTGTTTGGATAAGAGGACACCAACAAATGCACAGATGAGAAACAATATGCCCAAAAGGACGAGAAGACAAAAAGCAGGGACGTTTGGGCAGACACGCTTTGTCAGGCGGTGTCATCGGTCGCCAGCGTTCTTTGGGTGCGATAATGGGTTCTTATCGGTATCAGCGAACATAGCCAAGGGAAGGAAAGTTTCAAATAGAAAAAGGGACAAACACCAACAGAAAGCGGGGAGCTCAGGTGCTAAAATCTATGTCGGCCACGGAGGCACCCTTCTCACCTCGCCACCCTGCATTTATGAACCATATAGGGCTGCCGGCTGACCATAACGGTACATGCTGATATTTGTTCCTTGGACAATGTTAATTTTTTTGCTTCCTCCTCTACACTGTAAAAGCCCAAAGATGAAGGTTACAGAAAACAGCATAAATAATATTGTCTTGTATGTAGCTGTAAAAATTAATTTTCTCGAGCTACATTTTATGTACAGTCACCGGCCATATGAGCTCCCCCGTCCGAACACCAACTGGTGCAGCACAATATCCAGCATGCAGCACGTCGAGCGTGGCAAGGATGACGGCCGTGGTTTTCAACGGTGGAGGGGGTGATTGCACAAAAACAAGTGCTCGTGATAATATATTTCTACAGCTATCTATGAGACGATGTTGTGTTTGCACCTCGCTGCACCCCTTGAATTCGTGACAGACAAAGGTGTTCTGAAAAAATATAAAATGAGCTGTAATACTGTTGAAATTTGGACTAGTTGGTGAAACATGTTTACGGCTAAAACAGCGCGAACAATCACACAGGACGAAGGAGATGTACACAGACGGAGCGCTGACTGTCAACTGTTCCTTTTTAAAGAAACGCCCAACGGTGTGGTCACACCAAACAAAAATTACATCCTCAAGCCCCTCAAAAATGCCATTTCACAATTATAAAGATCTATCGAAGGCACGCTAACACAGTTGCCTTTGAACTTGGAAATATAAAAGGCCTCACATTGCCTCCCTAGTTTGTTGGTGACTGTGTCTTCCCAGGACCGTGGTATCTTCCAAAACCGGAGAACAACCACATCTGTCGCAGTGAACCGCCATATTCCCTGACAGAGATGCTCTAATTGAACACGCGTGTTCACGTAATCTATCATTAATGCAGCGACCGGTCTGGCCGATGTAAACTTTTTTACAAGTCAGGGGAATACTGTGGACCCCCCCCCCACGCAAAGAACAAACTTGTTTTTATGCTTCTTATCACCCTCGCGCATAAACGTCCCAGCTTGGCCGGTGCTAAGAAAACGGCAGGAACATTGTGGCGTTGCGCTACTTTCTTTAACCTATGCGCCACCTTATGGATATAGGACACCACCACCGGTTTCTGCGTAGACTTCCTACCCATAACTACCTCCGGATATCTCACCCTCCTCAAGAGGCACTTGGCCACACCTACCAGGAGATGGCCAGGATAGCCGCCCTCCAAAAGTTTGCTAGCCTGGCTACGAAAACTCGTCGTCATTTGGTGAGGACATGACCTGACAAGCGACCCCCGAAGACTACTGGATATGATTTCCCTTTTAACTATTTTTGAATGACTCGAGTCGAACGGAAGCACGCCTTTCTTCGACCTGGGACAGTAGCACCAAGACACTTGGGAGTCCGAGAAAGTTAGCTTAATGTCTAAAAACTGTAGAACACCCCCAACAAGGTCTTCTTTAAGAGACGTATTCCTGTTCAGGTGTGATAGACATAGCCGGAGATTTAGGGCGTGACGTCATCCGTGTATTTAGGTACGTAGATGACTTTTTGGTGTTGTTCCGAACTGGTTCTGGCCGGAACAGAGGAGGTGTGGTTGCAGACATGTTGGACGTGTTCAAGGGTCATGCCAGTGGGTTGAAATTCACCAGGGAAGACTGACGGTCATGTGTCGTGATGTAATTGTTGTTTGGTGTGACCACGCCGTTGGGCGTTTCTTTAAAAAATAAACAGTTGACAGTCAGCACTCCGTCTGTGTACATCTTCTCTGTCCTGTGTCTTTGTTCCTGCTGTTTTACCCGTAAACATACAATGAGCTGTCTGCGTCAAGAGAAGAGCAATCACGGTGGCCCAGAAGGTAACCTGCGGCTGCTGGATGACTTGATGTAAACGGACCCGGAATTTGCGGGCTTGGAGAGAGGTGCAGAAACTATGTGATATTAAACTGAAAAGTTAATAATCTCAAATCATTATCCAATTTAAGCCCAAATTCTATGATTCGGACATGCCTATTATTTTCAGTATGAAGCCAAAGGCCAACCAAGTAGTAGTCCGTTGAATTTATTGCCGAATAGAATACATTTTGAGTACCAAACTGGATGTTTTGCTTATGTTTGAAAGGTTGTGATAAAGAATGCAATACCTAATGGGGTGAGAAGCAAAGCTTTGTAAGAATTACGTGCATGATTACATTCTACAAGTCGTTTTACCTGTAGACACAGCATTTTATTTGAAAGCTAACAAAATTTGTAAAAAAGGCCGTGAGAGTTATGTCAATGTCTTCTTCACTGCGTGTTCGTAAGACTCGGCGGACATTAGTAAAGGGGATAACTGTCACAGTATGTTGACTAATTGACCGAAATCTGTTAGCTTTGTAATAATGCCTTTACGGGCCATGTTGAAACTGCAGTGTTAAAAGCCAGTCAATATTAAAGGCTATCCCGATTTAAACGATTCACGAAAAGCCAAGCGGCTTCGAGATATTCATTGTCCAACTTTTGCATTTTTAATGTCGGATGCAAAAACCGCGCTCAGTTTGAGCTCAAGAATTTGTGCCGTTAATGCTGGGTAGAAGAGTGACATAGTCCTACCAGGCACGTCGTCACTATCTCGACAGTGTGTCCTTCGTGGATGCATCGGCGTCATACTTCTAAGATAGTGAAGGTGCGTTCGAAGCCACCCCGTCCGCACAACATCCTCATGTATTCTGAGCGCAAGATTTTGGAATTGGGTGACGAAAAGACAGATGTTTAGCACTGAATATCTCGAAACTTGTTGCCATTCGCAAATTGTGTTAATTGGGTGAGTCTTTAATATTCACTGCCTTTGAAACTAGAATTGAAACATGCCCCATAAAATCATTAATTAAAAATATTATTAAAACATTTTGGTACATTAGTTTTGATTGACATACTGCGACGGTCATCCCCTTATCTAATGTCCTCCGAGCCCCACAAACACACAGTGAAGGCGGCATCCAAGTAACACTCACGCCGGTTTTTTTTTTTCTTTGTTTGAATCAAAATAGAAAGTTTTGTATTGATGTATATATAAATACCAGGTGCATGTGCATGCAGCCGTGCACCATCCCACTATAGAGGTCCACTTTTCCTAACGTAAAATTAAATAAAGCTGGACAAGGCCAGTTTTACATAAACCCCCAGCGCGGCATGTACCAAGGACCGCCAGAAATGATTGCTTACCTCATAGAACACTCTGTGCGGCTTGAAGAAAGCGGCTTGCGGTCTTTGACGGTGGGTCTACCCGCTTGGTTCAGCTGGGACCTGAAATAAATTTAATACAGGTTGCCATATACCACAATGTAACAATGAGAAAGCCAGTAATACATAGGCCTACAGCACGACATGTCCCAAGGACCGCTAGAAATTCTCGCTCACCTCATAGAACACTTCATGCGACAAAACCCTGCATTAACGGCCGATTCAACTTAGTATAAATGTTGCAGAAAAATGAGGATCTATATTCAGCTGTGTCGAAACACGTGATCTAATGTAATAATTGTGTGTCCTTATAAAACACTACTCAAATAATTTTGACTAAAGAAAATGACCACAAGTATATACTGAAAAAATCAGTAACAATGATGAAACCTAGAAATCTGTCGAATGCCTTCCCTGTGTTTTGCCATAGAGTGGAAGAAGTTTCTTGGTCTATCTTTATTTTAGAAACAGGCATGATGCCCGTCTGTTCTTTTTTTTAATCTTGATGTTGTGCATGATATTTTTATTTCCTAGGTTGAAAGCTCAAGGGCATTCCCTGTTGTTTGTTTAATCACATTTACCCAGATGTTAGTAGGTTGCTTCTTTGCATTTGTGAACAGTATAACCCTGTAAAGTCCAGGAAGAAATTCTTTTTGTAGAGGGGTGGTAAGCAGAAGAGAAATTGTAAAGAGTGACTTTGTGTCTTCTTGTATGTTTCCTCTTTTGGGTCGCCTATTAATTTTTTGTCTATTAAAACTCAGCTGTGTTTGACACTTCTCTGCGTTTGTGTCATGCTTCAGAGAACCAGTCTTGAATAAATTATTCGTGTTTAGCCTGTATAGCTAGCTCGCACCCTCGTTTTCGTTTATTAATAAATGACTGTAGGATTGAACTGTAAGCACAGTGTTAATGCATACAAATAAATAGCAGCATACTTGTGTTGACTAGTGCTGATGATTGGACCAGTTGGTAGCCAATAATTAAAAAGAAATCATGAAGAATATGGGAACAGAGAATACGAACGCAACACAGTGCTCTGTTGATCTCCTCCTTGTCCGTGCGATACACACTCCGTGATTTTAATAATATATTTTTTTTATATTTACTACTTGGTATAATCTCTATAGGGGTTCAATGGAACGACCCACCTGCCATTGCATTCACTTTAGGGCAGCTCCCCCTTCCTCATGGTGCCATCGTTGAGGAAGTGCTGGGCGGGCGTCACTCTCACTCTTGTGGTGCAGTTCCCCAGGCTCCCATAGGTTGCACGCTTTTCCCATAGGTTGCCTGCCAGCCCTGCAGGAAATGTCAATTGCACTCTTTTAGAAGTAGACACCCATATTTTGCGTGTACCTGAAAGAAGCTCTAACAGAGAGGAAACAATATGATGGGCCCTTTTTGAATGCATTCTTTTCTTTCGCTGAGAACATACATACAAGTCACACGCTATTGTACATTCAGTGATGCGGCTTAATTTATGGAGAACACTTTTTTACATAACTTTGAGCTCTTTGAGGAAAGATTCAATATAATGGGTCGGACCTAAATGGCTGCTATAAACTGTCCTGTACATTTACGTATTTCCCGAAATCATAAAAACATTAGAGCAGGGTATGGCTGTACTGCATCAATTACCAACTTGTAACGAATTAATAGCTGGCATTTATTTATTTATTACTATTGGATATCAGTCTTTTGCCAGAAAAAATAACCGGGCGAGTCGGTACGGTTGTAGTCTTTCAACTCCATCGAATATTCAGGTTTGACATTAGCGTTTGCGTTAATTTTTTCCCCCTTTTTTCATGTTTTTGATTTTTCTAGCTGCTCTGCTTTTTGTAAGGGCTTTCGCCACCCCTAAAAAACGTGACATCCAAACTTTTTTTTTTTTTTTTACATAACACAATTGTAAACTTGGAAAGTGTGCCGGTTCGGCAAACGCGAAGATACCGCGCGTCTCTATAGACCTTTCCAAAAACGAGCTTGTGGCCGGTGCCATTTTGAGCGTTCGTGCGTATGGCGCGTGCTTTGCTCGCTTTCCGAAGCGACGAACACGCACGTGCTGGGCTGTGAAGATCGCACGCTGGACTGTGATTTTGTAAACATTGGAAAGGTCTATACGGCACAAGCATTAGCTTAGGCAAAAAAAAAAAATCAAGCTGCTCGCTCCTTAATGTTTTTCTCGCTTTCGCCTTATGAAACAAATCGGGGGCGAGCGGCTGTTGGTACAAGACGTCAGGGCTAATATGACCTGTGATTAACACTTTGGAACGGCGACTGAATGCTTGAACGTCCGTCAGACGGCACTTGAACGCTCCGCAGAAGCGTCGTCGGACGGCGCCCAGGACATGCCTACGGTGCCGCTGCACGGGAATCCTCACACTGCGGAGCGCGCCACAGATTTTGAAGAAGACACGCTCCTTTCAAATAACAAAATAACACAGGACAGAAGTGTAGTATTCTGAGTTTAGCTTTAGCCAACTTTAGCTGTCGTACGGGCACGAATTCTGAACGAGAGAAGCGCGTGCCCCACTCGCAGTGGCGCGCGCTCAGTTCGTGCGAATATCACTTTAGAACAGTTGACCCTAATAAACAAATAGACCGTCGCCGGTGTCCTTCCTCGCCGTCGGCGGGGCCCGCGAGGACGCGGGCCCCCACCGCTACCGGGTCCCCTTCGCGCGGATGAACCTGACGCTCACTCCCCGGCCACGACGACGCCTGCGGCAGAGGCTGCCGCTCCTTTCCCGACTTTGACAAGGCAAGGCTAAGGCAAGGCGGGTCCATATCACATGAGCGAATGACATTTTAGCGAACGGGTTTACTACGGTTGATAGA
Organism: Ixodes persulcatus; assembly: GCA_013358835.2. Classification (NCBI taxonomy): domain Eukaryota; kingdom Metazoa; phylum Arthropoda; class Arachnida; order Ixodida; family Ixodidae; genus Ixodes; species Ixodes persulcatus. Next base: position 10,104 of record JABSTQ010010574.1, read on the forward strand.
ATGCGATTTCGTCGAAGCACGTTTTAGAGAACGAACATGTTTTATCGAAGCACAGTTTAGAGAAAGCAGAGCCTCAGTTTAGAGTAATGCCGTTTATCGAAAAGGGGACGCTATTTAAAAAAGGGTTTTCTACTTCGCGCGTGTATCACTGGTGCGCGTGTTAACCCAAGCCCCCCGCAGCGCTCCCGCCGCTTCGCGGCGGCAGTCTGCGGCGGCTCATTACAAAAATGTGAACGCACCTGACTTATCCTCACACGCCGCTTCGCGGCGGCCGAAATCGCTAAAAGGAGGCTCATCGCCATTTTCTCTAAACTGGGTTTCTCTATAAAGGAATTCGATAAACAGGGGTCGGTAAAACGGCGTTCGCTAAAACGAGCTTCTCTAAACCGCATGACTCCGTAGCGAACAGCGACATTTGAGCGAATTGACGTTTTAGCGAATAACGGGGGCGCGCGTTAATCCATCCGCCGCGCTGCGCTTACGCCGCTTCGCGGCGACAGTCTGCGTCGGCTCATTACAAAAATGTGAACCCATTTGGCCCACCCGAAAACGCCGCTTCGCGGCGTCCAACTATTCGCTAAAGTGTCATTCGGTGAAACGTGGGCGTTCGCTCAAACGTCATTTGATCAAGTGAGTGCCTCCCGCACACGGTACACGAAAGTTTGAAACAGCACCCCACTTCGCAGAAACAAAAGAAAGTTGCTTACCGGCGTTTGCACGAGCCGTTCATGCTGTCCTGAACTTACGGCGTTGGCCAAGACGCAGAGTATCCCAGCTGTCAGTCATTGCTTTCTAGTCTTGAACACGGTATTCATAAGGAAGATGTCTAAAATATCCGCTAAAACGTCTATAACGTAAAAAGAAAGGAGATTTCCGAAGCCGCTGGAACTTTAACGGCCATCCGGACGCAGCCCAACGGAAGCTGATTGCAATAGCGATGGTCTTGCGCACTCTTCAAGAGTCGCTTTTCCTTTTTATTATTTTTTTTTTTAGAATGATACTAAGCAAATCATTATTATATTAGTAAGAATAGGAATTTCACTACAATAATAATGTAAGAAAATTACAAAAAGTTTGTAAATCTTCGGTTTTATTTAAGCATTTGGTTGGTTCTTTTTTGTGTAAACCGAAACCAAAACTAACTCAAGCAACGTTTCCTTCGTCTTATTTGTTTGCGTGCGTGCGTGAGCGTGCATACGCGTGCGTGTGTGTGTGTGTGCGCGCGTGTGGATGCGTCCGCGTGTGTGCGTCTGTGTTTGTGTGTGCGTCTGCGTGCGGGCGTGCGTTTACGCGCGTGCATGCGTGTGTACGTGCGTGCGCGCGTGTAAGTGTGTCTGTCTGCGCGCGCGCAAGCGTCTGCTTCTGCGTTCTATTGAACTGCGCCAGCAAGAAGACCAATTGGATGTTCCTGGACACTTTAAAAAAACTAAATTATATTATTATTATTATTATTATTATCAAAACATAGCCATAGAATTTTCTATAGGTGGGTAAAGAAAATGTATCTGTTCGTAGTCTTTAGACTCGGGATCATAGAATTTGCTATAGGCGAGAAAAGAAAATTGATTGGTTCCCAGTCTTTAGACTCAGGGCCCTAAACGTTTTTATTGCTGGCTGTAGCTGCATTTATGAATTTCTAAGGCCGACCATACAGGGCTACAGGGGGTGATAGCCTGCCATTGAATTTTCCATAGACGACCGTAGACCATGTTTGTATGGGATGTCTCGGAGTGGTTTATTATGGGTTCTGCGCGCCTCTTAATGTGTGTGAGTTATTGTGTATGTCCTCATATTCTCAAATAAATATTTTACCCAGGTTGACATGGTCATGTGACAGGTTCTAGCAGCATGGCATGAATACTGTAAACGACTTAATTTTCGCGGCCTCAAATTTTCGCGAACTGGGTCAAAGCTGAAAATATGAAATTATTCGCGGGTTCTAATTTTCGTGAACCGAGTGTAGCTTCCGTAGCGTTCACATATTGCCCGAATTATTCGCGGGACGTATTTTTCGCGAAATCTAGGCGATTCGCGAAATTCGCGAAAATTAGGTCCCCGCGAAAATTTAGTCGTTTACAATATTTGTCAAACATTTTTACTATATTTTGATTTCATGTTGTGTTTTCAGATATAAACTCGAGACTAACTGACTTTCTTACTGTACACTTCCAGCAATAAATATTTGTAAAAAATGCTAGTATTGAGCACTTCTCCCTGGTTTCCAATTTCTGAGCATGGAGTGATTTTTAAGAAAATCAAATATGAGCTCATATATCAAATTTTTTTTTGCAAACAAAAATATTGTATGCAAAAGAGGCACTTTATTATCAGCTATTTGCATGAATTACAACTGACATTATAAAAAACTAGACTGCTTACAACCGTTGCTTTTCAAGCAGAAATCTAACCTGGACATTATGGAGAGAGCCATATATAAGCTTTCCAAAACCATTTTATATTATTTATTTAGCACCCTCTTCTACACCCTTCTTACACCCTTCACTAAATGGAGGGTGTAACACGAAACAGCACCCCTTTCGGTAACATTATGATGGTGTATTACTAGATTTTAGGGTGCTAAAAGGGTGTAGCCGAGGGTGTAAGTTTCTAAAACACCCCTTTTACACCCTTAAAGGTGTAAAAACTTTTTGTGTAGGTTTCAGCGTCTGTACGGCAACAAAGCGACCCAAATTTTGCAAATAAAACACGGGTCGTCGATTCCTCCCTTCGTGGAATATCAGACGCTTACAATTCAAGCTCGCGTTTGAGTTTGTGGCCCGCGGGACGCGATTTCGAGCAGAATACCAACTTTTTCTTTCAGCTCCGCTGTGCGAATGCCGCCTCGTAGCAGACGAACTCCCGTCGTCTGCTCTCGCTCCTCGCCTGGGCGAGGCATGACGGGATTGTTGGCGCTAGAGAGCTCAAAGACAACGTACAGCGAGCGGCGTGAACGCTCGCCTCCCCGCGCTGTCTCGTGCTCTCGTGCACCGCCTAGGGATCGCGGGGGATTTTTCGTCAAAAGTTGCGAAGTTAAGCGCGCCCAGGGAGGAGGAAACTTTGCGGCGTTCTTTTGGTCACTCCCCCCGCTACGTCAAAAAGCGAAGAATGTTTTGCTCCACGAGTTTAGCTACCCTGGTGTAGTTTTTTTTATATTAATTTGCAATTTGTTTGCCTCACTCCAAACCACTCTGGACAACATCAGATTTGCCGTGTGCGGGGGGAGGAGCCGAAAGATTGCCGCGAAGTTTTCTTTCCTCACAAACCCGCAGATTCGTGAATCTTCGTGACACTTTTCATTGAAGGGGCGAAAAATCCCTAGCACTCCCTAGGTTCCCAACAAGAGCAGCACAGGAGAGTGCGCGGAGACAGCCGAGGTTCATACGTGTGACGTCACGACAAAGATTATCAGCTGCGACCGACATGCTTGATGGTCTCTAAAAAGCACGATGAAGGCTTGCGTAATTGCATTCTAAAATGCAATTACCCAAGCCTCGAAGAAGGCTTGGGTAATTGCATTTCGAAGTTGATAGTCCTGATATTGTTCTTATTTCCGCCGATAAAGCAGAATTTTCTAAAAAGCGTCCCTGTCGTTCCTTTATTTATCTCGGCAAAGTGTAGCCCGACGGGGTTAGGTCACAACCAGCCGAGTAGCATTGTCCACTTTCAGACGAATTTCGCTTCCAGGCAGTTGTCCCCCCCACCCCCACCCCCACCCCCACCCCCACCCCCAAATCGACGGGATAAAATCATTTTATGGTAGACTTCCAAACATTAGCCAAACTGGGATTAATTCTGCGTTCATCAACGGAGATAAGAGTAATGTCAGGTTGTCAATATTGATGGTGATGTTTTGAGAACGCGATGACACCAAGCTTCAATCGCACACAATCAAACTTGTCACCGTCGATTCGAACGCGCACCATCGAATTCGTTGTTCTCAACTGATAATCCTGACCCTGACGTCAAAGGTATGAACTATAAAAGGACATCCCTGAACGGGCCTGCATACAACAAGCCCTGGCACGAGCCTCTCGCTTGAAAGTCTGTCATGGCCGCTCGTAAGTTCATGGAACGCTAACCGTTTTAATTCCAAAATCTCTAGAACCATTATTTCGAAAATTGCACGCTGTGCTGTTCCTCGTCATCGCTCAGTTGGAACGCCACTAAGCAGGGTCGTCGAAATAGGAGGACGGGGAGGGGGGGACACCCCCTTCCAGTGGCATGAAAAGAGGGGGCAAGGGGCATAAAGGTGTAAGGGGGGGGGGGGGGGGGGGGGGGCTGGGAGGGGGTATCGCCCCAGCCCCTGACCATAGCATTTCAGAGAGTTAGAATAAAAAAGAAAATGAAATGCGTTTACAGTTCTCTGTTTTGTCGAATTAGAGCGCAGCTCTTGAGGAGGAGGAGGGGAGGGTATGCCGCTCCACCCCCCTCCGTACCCTCCCCTCCTCCTCTCCTGCTCCCCTCCCATTTAGCGGGGAAACTGAATTGGCGTTGAGGTCACGTGACTTCCATTTCCCCGCTAAATTTAGCGGGGAAGCGTCCCATAATGCAACGCGCGCGGTTACGCCGACGACGACGCCGCTCAAGCCCGAAACGGGCGCCTGAGAGCTGCGCTCTAAAAATTCGGGGGAAGGGATATCCCCCTTTTTCACTACCAACACCCCTCTCTTTCTCTCCCTTAATTCTCTCCCTAACAATTCCTACGGCCCTTGCTGACTCCTATTTGTGTGTGTGCGTGTGCGTGTGTGTGCGTTGGTCGTACTTTTTTTTATTTCTCTTTCCCCCGGCATTTTTTGCCACCCCCGTCGCCTCCTCATCTCTCAGACATTAGCGACGTCTATACACACGCCGCTTGTGGGTGACCCCGGTGGCGTCGTTGACAAGGCGGAAGATAAGCTCTAAAGCCGCGTATACCGCGCACGGCTCTACAATATCACAAAGTTTAATCTTCGCCTTGATTTCGAAGCGAAGGTTTTGGCCTCAAATAACTCCTTCCCAAAGTTGTGAAACGTCACTTTGTCGTCACCAATAGCTTCCACAAACGACGATCTTGCGACGAGAAAGTTCAGAGAATTTACAGCCTGCCTAGGTACAATCTACGTATTAGCCGGTTCAGACACTTGCGTTTGAGTGCGTTTGACTGCGTTGCGTCGAGAACCGAAAGCGAGTCACCGGCACATCTGTGCTTCGTATGAAGCGTGGAATCCAATTCAAGGAATCATATTGGCACGCGATATAAGCAGCAGGGATGTCCTGGTTTCTCGCTGCCGCAACGCAGTCAAACGCAGTCAAACGCAACTGTCTGAACCAGTCTTAACGCGGCGTAGGGATGTAGGGACACGCGGGAGCGACGTCATCAGTGCAGCCGTTCAATCGCCTGGCCCCACGGTGTTGCTCGCGCACGCTCCGATGAAGCTCGCTACGACTTTGTGATTCACATTCTCGCTGGAATTTGAGCACCGAGAGAGCTTGGATGATTGACATCTCGTCCCGCGTGACGCCATCGTCGCGAGAGTCCAATCAGCACGCTCCGCGAACTTCGGCCCCAACTTTGTGTTTGACGAGTTTAGCGACCCAAGTAGCCATTCTACAGAGCAAATGTGGGGAGATAACGGCTTCCGGTTATGTAGGTAACACAGAGTTGTCATCTGTGCTGCCTTGTTGCCATGTTACTGTGAGTTATAGCTTCCCCGAAAGAAAATCAGTCCCAGAATTAAATGATCAGCCCTCATAAATAGTAGCGACCATGAGAAATCGATACATGTCAAGAATTCATAAAAGAAACTAAAATCATTTTAAATGCACTTGGCATGGGAGTGTAGAATGCTCGGGTACAGGAACTAAAACCGATTACTTCAGCGTGAAGAACACTTCAAAGTGTCCATGAAAAAGGTTTTTACAACATGATGCGCGTTACAAAGTAGCCGTCTGACTTTTCGGACTTTGATGCGATTCGAAATAAGTGAATAATTGGGCAGTCTGAACGTGCCCCAATGTCACAGACGGCTACATGCCAATATCGGAAAAAGCAAGCATGTCCTAAAAATCGATTCACTGCTTTACTTCGTTCACTGCTAGGCTAATGTGGCGGTGGAAGAATTCATAAAAGAAAAAAAATACATTTCAGATGCATTGGTCATGGGAGTGCAGAATGCTTGGGTGCAGGCACTAAAACGGATTACTTCAGCATGAAGAATGCTTCAAGGCGCCAATAAACAAGATTTTTACAACATGATACGCGTTATAAAGTAGCCGTCTGACTTTTCGGACTTTCATGCGATTCGAAGTAGATAATTAAGCAGTCTGAACAGGTCCCAGGCCACGAACGGCTACATACCAGTATCAGAATAAGCAAGCATGTCATAATAATCGATTCGCTGCTTTACTTCGTTCACTGCTGGGCTAATGGAAGTTACGTGCTTGTTGGACCAGTTAGCCAATGGTTTTGCATTGTGTCTGCGCATACTCATGTGCAAGGAGCAATCTCAAGCCTTCAAAAGAAGGCGATCGATTGGTTCAGCGACCGTGTTGCTTTCGTTGCCCTGTCAGCTTGGCGTCGAAAAGTGCAGAGAGCGTGAGCAATGGTGCTGATAAATTTACTGTTTTGTGTTATGTGCTGGCAGACAAGGCAAGAAAACCGAGCCAAAAGCACGGGCCTGGTATGAAGAGGACCAGGACTGCGTGGTGCGGCTCTGCGGCTTGAACGTCCACGAAGGCAACCCATGGCTGGCGGCCAGCCCAGATGGCCTGAAAACAGCTGGCAATGCGTTAGTTGAAATCAAATGCCCGACACCAGCCACTCTGAAAAAGTATGGCTCTCTAGAGGGCCTCCTTGCATCTGGCAAGTATGACGTTAGGTACGATGGCCCAGAGCTTATACTCTCGCCCAAGGGGAAGAACGCATATTACACACAAGTGCAGCTCCAACTGTATTGCTCTGGGCAACACTCATGTGACTTTGTGGTATTTGCAGAGAAGAAGGGCTACATTTCTAAAGTGCCATATAACAACGCGTTCATTGAGAGCTTGCTCCCAAAACTGAAATCACTTTATTTCGAACACTACCTGCCGGCACTTGTTGACCAGCATGCAGGTTTCTGAAATGCCGAAGGGTAAAAAAAGTAAACATTCACCAGAAGGACCACTGTTTATGAGTGACATTTATTTCAGTCTTCCTTAATACGCGATGGCTGCAGATTGCAGATCCCTGCGATGATAGTCAAGGTGTTGTCGATACAATTGCTTCTTGCAAAGATCGACGAGAGTATATACTTTAAAAACCGAAAACACTTAACACGGCTAATGGACCTTTCAACATGAATGCGCAGTTTAAACAAGCGACGCGAGTAAACCACTTCAGCATCTGAGAGCTGCTTTTTCTGCTTTCTGAATGACGGAAGTGACAGCTTAACTCCATAAGGCAGCATGTCTTCAATGGTGAAGCCTTTATCTGCTAAGATTTGATCCCCTGGCAGAAGATATCTCAGCAGCCTAGAGTCTGAGGTTATGAACCGGTCACTTGCACGGCCTCCATAGGCTTTTGAGATAAACATTATAAAGCCATTTGGTGCGATCACATGGAGAAATTTGGCTGTATTGTGACTTTTGTAGGGGCTGTACGTCCGCCCTCTCTTTAGCATGTTTTGTGCCCTGTCGACAAATATTTCGAAACTGTCGATTATGCATGTTGTACGTGGGAAATCTGCAAACACTGACGGACGTGTTGAGGCTATCGTCTCTTGTGGTAGCCACATAACCAGGTACTTCCGCGAAATATCTGCAAGTACTTGAATCCAAAACTTGAAAATCTTGCTCGCCATACCTACAGAGACCTGGAAGCGGAATGCGAGATCTACGAGCAACAACCCTAACCTAAGCCTCATGAGAGTAAGTAAAATCTGGTCATTCACAGCAAGCTTACAAGTCATTTTTGCCTCTGACGACGCAACTCTGGTGTATTCTTCAAACAGTACTTTTGATAGACCTGTGAAAAACCGGAATTTTTTGGCAGGCAAAGTGTCACAAACTGAAAATGCCGTTTGTGTAGCACGAGTAGCTCTGGTCACCACAACAGGGGAGATTGGTGTACAGTACGAGTGGTCCTTCTGCTGTCCAACTTCGCACTGTATACCAACTTCTACCTTCCGGAGGCCACTACTGCCAGTGCAATGGGGGGCAAGAGTTGAGCTTGGTGATAGTTCATGTACGTCAATATCCTCCCCTTGGGGGGCACCACAACCCACAACCAAAGACGGTGGAGATGGAGGTGGAGATTGAGGCGGAGCTTGAAGCAGAGCTGGCGGCAAGTTGGACAGCGCACTGCTTGAGTGCACACCTGCGGGTGTAGCCAGTGCTGCATGTCCTGAGAGTGGGAGCCGGGTTGCTTGCGCCTTCCCCTGTTTTTTGCGACCTTCAAATAAAAGATGAGAATGATGTCAGAACAGTTTTATCAACATAGAAATGTGAAGAAACATACTTAAGCTTGAACTGGGGAGAAAAATGGAATACCGGCAGTGAAAAGATCAGTGCTGCCTATGTCCCCATTCTGCCTCGTCGGTGCCTGCTTTTATGCATCAAATTGTTTTGCCAAGATTTAAAGTGTTTCCAGCACCCCACACTCAAATGTCTGTGCAAATTGCACATGCACGTTTTGTTCTACCAAGTGGCAAATCCTGTGCTCTGAATGGTAATTTATTTGTAGATAGACATAATTCATAGAGTACAATGTTTCATACCTCGAGCATGTTTTACAGTGCTGATCCACTGTACCTGAGTGTGCAGTGAAATAGTTGAGACCTAATGTTATTTTTCATTCAGCGACTTTTGATGGCATGCTTTAAAAGGAAGTAGTGTGTCCATATGACTCCAAAAGTCAGAATTGTCACCGGAGCTTACCAGTCCTCAAGTTCAATGTCGGGTATGGATTCGTCTCAGTCGGTCTACCGTCGACGAAGTGAATGGAGCGAACCTGTTGATGCGAACATATATCAGTTAGAATATGAGCGTACCGTCCATGCATTAATGTTAGCATGGTCGATAGGTAAGTTATGCTATTATCAATGTACTGTTTACAGCTGACCCATTCGTGGAAGATATTGACACCGATTAAATCAAAGGCGTTCACAACACCAAGCATCTACAAACTTTGGAAATTGAATCAAGGTGCATGCATGCGGGGATTGTACTAGGTACGCGCGCTGGCGTCTGCAGCAGTAATTGTTAAAGGGATTGTCCGGTCGAAACCGGAAGTACTTAAGTTCTTGCGCTCGTTACGTCGAGGGAGCCTTCATGTAGACAAACGTCATTTTTATTTTGATATATGATCTCCCGTTATTAATTAAACCTTTCATGAGCCTATGTACGAAACTGCACCCCGAATTTCGCCAGTGTCAATGGCTGACATCCGTAGGTGCTGCGTGACGTCACAAAACGCAAAGGCCTGTCGGATGGTCGGGATAACAAGCGTTGTCGATGGATGTCTTGTATTTTGTTTCGAATTATATAGTCTCCTAGGCTGTACCCTACTTAAATACGGTTCTTTTAATGCAGTTCCCAAGCATTTGCAAAAAAGCCACGCCTTTTAGCAGGAAATTACTCGCAGACAGCCATAAGCTTCGAGCAAGCGTATGCCGTTTCGCGCAAACACAACTGCGACGGCCACCGATCGAACTAGAGGCGCTTGCAAAGCAAAGGATGCAGATTTAGCCTCTGAAGCGGCACCTAAGTACACGAAGCGGCATCTGGGTACACATGTCAGCGGATCCAGTGGATCGGTGATGAGGCTGCGGGTCGTTCCCTCAGAGGCGATGTCCGCGGGTCGAAGACAAACGGCGAATCGTTCAAATGCATGTCGTCACTTGACTTGGACGAGCTTGGTGAATCGTAGTCACGTTCCATTTTCACACGCGGGTCAAACAGAATCGGGCTGCACGCGTGCTAAAAACAACTTCTGGCATCGTTTCCAAATGGCCTAGCTGTTGGTTTCGGTTTCGCTGCATAATCAAATTGATTGATCTGATTTAGGCGAGGAGTGGATGAACGTAGTTTAATATCGTTGGCACAGCGTCACACCTCAGCTTACGAGCCTTCTGTTCGCTTAGAGCTCAGCTCGTAGCTCTCTTTTGTGAGATGATTGCTGCATAAGCGGGATCTCGATCTTGACGGGAACCTATTCCCTACGCACGGCAACGATCCACTTCGCTCGGCACTGCACGTCTCGTGGAAAAGTGTGGAAGTCATGTCTTGGCTCGCATGTGCTGCCCGGTGGTTGTGGCACTCAACCGCGCAACAAAAAACTTACCCAACTACTAAACAAGTTGAGCACAACAACAAAAACGAAGCACGCTGAGGCAGACAAAAATTCTCGCTTTGTGTTTTGTGACGTCAGAGCTTCAATGTTGCCAACGAAAGCAGCGTTTACGCTAGAATGCGATTGGAGCAGCATAAATTCAATTACTCACGCAGAGGGGCGTATAAAATTCAGATATTGCACGTACGATCCTTCTCGAGGCAATAACAATGATATTCAATTGTTTTCTCGAATACAAAATTTGACCGGACAATCCCTTTAAGAGATCTAGATCAAATAAGATGTTGCACGCGTGTTCGTCGTCGCCTCATTTTTGTTTACTTCAAATCTGGTACACGTCAGTCGAGCACGTGCAGCGTGTCTAACTACATTCGTCGCGTGCACCAGGGTGATTGGGAAATTCGCAAATAATCTCTTCACGATTCTACGTCTTTAATTTACGAGCGAGAGGCTCGTGCTGGCGTTCGTGTGCACGCGCGTTTTCTACCGGCTACCAAAACCTCCCGAACCAGCGATGTCTGAAAATAATTAGGAACCTGATCTCCCGGGAGCTGCCTACGGGTTCATTATTTACACGAGGGAGAAATCCCGGGGATTTCTCCCCGGCACGCGCGCCTCACGAGATGAAAACGCGAGGCTTTTGCACATCGCAAAGCCTGACGTTTTCGTCGTAGGATGCGCGTGCCGGGGAGGAATTCCCGGGATTTCTCCCTCGTGTGAATACCCCTGTTTGCCTGTTTCGACTCCGCCCCCAAGAGCAGGGTCCGTCTACGGAAGCGGCGGCCGCGGCGTCAGGCAAAGTCCGTTAACACGAGCCGTACTAACCTTTGCGTGCTTGCTGGGGTTCAGATTTTTCCGCTGCAGGTTTGCGACCCGCTTACGTCGAGTTTCCTCGTTTTTCTCGCCTTGGTTAAAGCAGTAGAAGGCATATGGTTGCAGGCACGGGCAGTCTTGATGTAGCAGCGGCGCATGTAGTTCGCACGTGGAAGCGTTCCATGCCTTCAAAAAACCTCCGCAATTTTTGCAGCCTACGATAGAACACGTCTTACCGGCCCGGTATGAGCTTTGCTTTTTTCCTATGACACTCATGTGCTGGTAGAAGCCGGGAAAAGGCGCTGAAACGGAATGCCCTCCACACAACCCCACAGCGCAACAGCAGCAACAACGCCGATTTGAAGCAACCTTATGGCGGCTGCAGCGCCAGCCCCCCTGTAGGCCGGTCTGAGAACTACGGAAATGAAAAGGTGTATAGTTCGAGGAGCGTTGTTTAGCAGGTGGCCAACCCTGCTGCCTTCCACGTTCATTCGCGCGCAATCCTTTGAAGTGCGAAACCTGGGTTTTCTTAGGCATTAAAACAAAGCGAGATTCTCATCTTGCACTTTGCTCCGACGCTTGTTTTTTTATACTGTATTTTTACATGTGAGTCCGCCGTTCACTTGGTCTTCGTTCCAATGCTTGCTTTCTGTGTTATATGTTTTTCATTCAGGTGGGTTAGAGTTACAAGCAAGCTAGCGGATTTCCGCTCATTTCCTTTAACTTTAGTCTCTGCATACTTTGTTTCACCTCGTGATGGACCGCTGCGGACGCTTCGAGTCACCCCAGGCAATCCAGCACCGTGAGCTTAGTAAAATCAGTGCTTCTTTTAGGCATTCAGCATTTTTTTTTTTTTTTTTGCAATTGTCTATGCGTTTGATAATGTCAGCTTCCAGCTGCTTATGCCTCAACACAACAGGGTGGGTCAGTATCGTATATCAGCAATACATTTCGTATCTGTATTTCTTTATCGCAATACATTTTTTCACCAGTATCTCTATTCCCGTATCAAATACATGTGGAATATTTCTTTTTATCGAGTTATAATCAGGATAAAACTTATATCGTTACATTTCTTGAGAAATACTCCCCCGAAAAACAAAATGCAAGTCCGAACGCCTTTTTTTTTTCTTTTTGAGTGCATTAGGGTCAAGAAGATGTTGGTGCATTGCTACTATACTGAGCAAGGTTCCTTCCGATTTTCCAAATCATTTTTTCTCTTCTGAGAAATGCTGCGTTGTCGAGATTCAAAACAGGTAGCGTGCCAGGAGTTGAGTCGGAGCATCTTCTACCGCAGGTCCCTAGGTAGGGATTTCATGAGTCAGTGTTTATACTGGCATCCAATGTCCGCTGCTGGTTAGTTAGAGCCTTGAGAAACAGGAAATCAAAGGAAGTGTTGCTTGGCCTGTGGCCGAGTAGCTGAGTCACAGTCCGTTGCAACACGAGTCTGGCGGGGGTTGACTTGAAATAGTAGGATGACTGACGCAGTGAAGTCCAACACATATCCAAATGCGTCTGCGCCTGTAATATTGCACTGCTCAAGGGTACGTCATCAGTCGACGTGAACGTGACCCGCTGCTCTGGTGATCCAATAACCAGGAAGGGGGCCAGACTTGGCCTCGCTGTGCCACCTGCGACTCTTCTCGAGCCCGCTGTTTCTCAGAGAGCTTGCACCTGAGCCGGCCATCTCAGGTCGCAATCCACGAGGTCTCTGTTTCGATGATGCAAGGCGAAACGTGAGGACTGCCATTCATGCGTTGGAAGCGAAGGGCCAGCAGGAAGGAACGTCACAACAGGGATGCCACCGTATCTATTTTTCAACCGTATACAGAAGATAAGTCGAGTGCTCCAGGATGCTTCAGGTGGTCCACTATTCTCGAAAATTCCAAATGCAACTGCCTGCATGATCTTCAACGAGGTCACCTTCAACGAAAGTACGTATTGTCCTTTTATGCAGCAGCGTAGGGAGAGTTTCATGTTCAAGGCAACAATTACAGATACAAGAATACTATTTCATTCATTTGACAGGGGCGCCCTTATTGGACAGGGGAGTGGTGATGTTATGGTGGAATGTATTTAGAGTTCGAAGTCTTTTCGCATCACTCGTCAGACAAACAGGATGCCAGGGAACGCACCGCGGTCAATCCTTGATGGAACGTTTTTTTTTTTTAACCCATTGAAGACTCCTCTCCGTCCGGAACCACTACCTTCAAGGCGAAGTGCCAAGCCTGCGGGATAGTAATTTTGGGATAAAAAACTTACACTTCATACTTAAAGCCTGATCTCAGTTGGCGTCTCAAAGAAATTTGAAAAATGTATTGCTTTATCAGTACTTGTATTTCTGCCCTCCCTAAAACGTATTCCTGTATTTGTATTTCCAAAGACATTTTGCCTCTTTTTAAAATGTATTTCCGATACTATTGCGATGCATTTTTACGGATATATTTGAGTATCAGTATTTTAGCTACTATTTTCATCTGTCCCAGTATTTGTATTTCCAAATACATTTATGAGTATTTCTGCCCAACCCTGCAACACAATGTAGCTGTCAAGTGCCTTTTTTTACGTTTAGGAATTAGAGGAATGGAATGGAATGATTCAGCCATTCCAGGTGGGGGAAGGGGACCAGTGTCCCCATTCCTAGGAGTTGAAAGGTATTGAAATATCGAAAATTCTAATTCCCCGGAATGGAATTGGAAAGGAATGGGGGTGCCCATTCCGCAACACTGGTCTACATCAGTCCTCTGCCAAAATAAGTAAAGTTGTATCGTCGGCGTAGTTCACAAAATTGACATTTGACGACGAAATTTTCATACAGGTTAAAGAGTAAAGATCCCAATAAGCTTCCCTGCGGAACACTGCAAGGTATAGATCTTTTCATCTCAGTAGCTGCTTGACCGGCGGACAGAGGGCGCTGGTGCACTCGCCGACAGCGCTGGGAAGGTTCTTATTGTCATGAATGACAAGGTGACGAAGCCAAGAATAACTGAGGAAACTTAAACGTTTAACGGTGCGAACTTGTGCCATAAGCAAAAAGGAAACAGAAGATAACCACAGAGCGTCACGGGCGTCGAAGTCGGCGTAACAGCAGGATCGAACGCTGGGGCGAGACTGACTTTGGCTCGCCACGCGAAGTCCCTTATGTACACGCGTGGGCTTCTGGAATAATCGGCGTAGAAGGTTCGACGCGTAGAACATTCGGACCTAGAATAAACAACAATGTTCTCGAATTCACCAGAACGATACATTTCAGAAATAACAAAAAGGCGCGTCCGCTCCCAGCCATCGAACCCGGAGCCTCCGCGTGATAGCCAAGCACGGTAACCATTCGGACACACGCTCGCTCAGCAACGCGCGCGGCAATATCACCAAGCACAGGTTCTCGGACTGGGGGCATAAGTCGAGGGAAGAATTAAGTTTCGTGGATTATGGTAGCTGAAGGCTCGTGCTTAGCAGCGATATGAGATTCATTTTTTAAATTTAATTGCAGAAGATGTAATTTGAATTAGGAGCTTTGTGTAGGTGGCGCAAGACGCTGCTCGATTTAAAGGAATACTGAACCGAAATTTCGATTTCGCAAAATAAGGCCGCAGAAGCGTTGAACGGGACGCTACGAACTCCAAGACTGCACTCACACATCGATATCTCAAACGTATGGCCATATTTCTGGAAAAGAAGGGCGCGATCGAACGATGACCCTGACGTCACGATACTCCTGGAACGGTTGAGAATGAGGGGAAGCAGCCTCGCCTCTCTCCTTCTGGCTTCGGTTCATTAGCTCGACGGGACGAAGCGAGGAGGAGAGCGAATGAGAATCGTGACGTCACATGTCTCGTCAGCTTCGTCGGCCGCGTTCAGTCACGCATTTCTTTTCCAAAAGTAAGTCCATCCGTTAGAGATATCGCAGTATGAGCGGCGTTTTGGGGTTCTGCAGAGTCCCGCCTATCGCTCCAGCCCTGTTTTGTGAACTCGAAATTTCGGTTCAGTATCCCTTTAAAGGGTTCAGCTGTATCCATCCATCCATTAGGTTGTTTCAGTTTGGTTGGTTTCGGTTGTACCATGCACGCGGTTTTGTTGCTGTGTTATGTTTTTTTCGCTTAATTTTAGGATACAAATGTGTTTCTTGTACGACATAACCGTTGAAACAGTGGTACTGAGCTACTGAGAGAACCACGAAGTAAATTCAAAACTAAATTCCGAGCTTTTTTTTTTTTTTTTCAAGCGAGGAATTTATTGCGCATAGAGGTTTACCTTTGGGTACTGCCGTACCCGCTGACACGAAATTACGGCAAAATAAACAAATGAAGATACCGATGCATGACTGCCTTAGTGCAATTAGTGTATTAATGTATGACTGCATTAGTGCATCACTGCACTAATGCAAATGAAGGTACCAATGCGCCACTACTGCGGAAGTATCATCTCTTCTTTAAAACAGTTCATATCCTACAAACTATAGACACTTAAAGAAAAATAGACCGGCTCTCTTTCATGCACAGATTGTACTATAACCAGTGGTCTTTCCGATCTTCATTTCTCCGGCACGCCATATTTTCTCTCGCCTCGGTCACCTCTGCAATGTAGAACCCATTTATTCCAAAACCAACACATTTAGATGCTCACCAATTTCATTATGCATTTCAAATTAGAATAGCCTCATATCAAACGTGCTAACTAGTAGTAATTGCAAGTGTTTTCGGCACGAGATTTCCAAAATGTTTGAATAATTTTTATACAAAAATGTTTCCTGACCGTTCCTTCTTTCCTTCTTTGTGCAGTGTGTTTTGTTTTTCCTTTTTAGATTTTTTTTTTTTTAATTCTAGAACATCGAATTTGACACCCCCCCTAGGATATTTATGCTCACCAAGGTTTTCATTTGTACATGACATATGAGCGCCCAGCCATTCAGAACACAAGTTGCGGCCTCAAAGTTCGCTTTCTTACCACTGCAGAAAACCGCCGATCGAGAACTGGCCGGTTTGCGTCGAGCTCACTCTTTTCGCCTTGATCACGCGCTGTTATCTATCATTTAGACACACACACCAAATAAAATCAAAGTCGTGGGTCATCGAAGGAACACACTCAATATTAAAAATAGAAAATATATGATACACAAATTTTGTGGTTTCTAAAAAACTGCAAATATGACAATTGAAAAAAAAAAAAAAAGTTGCAGAGAGCCGGAAGCACTCTGTGTATTCTCCGCGCGATTCTCAAACATGGCGTCGTGTCGCGGGAGTCGCGGACTGGACGGCTGAACGAAGCCAACTAAACAATGGCGGCGGACGATACTTCAGAACTGTTGTTCGTGGTACAGGCGAATCTGTCTAGCTTCAAAAGAGAGATCGTTTGCCGATCGAAACAATTGGAATTTATTCCGTACGACATGCCCGACCACCAAGCTGAGGCCAGATTCACGAAGAACTTCTTAGGTTACGACAACTTAGCCAAGAAGTTCGTAAGTTAAGAACATCGTAAGAAGAAGAGAAATTGGTATTCACTAACGTGTTCGTAAGTGAGAGGAGGAAAGCGACGCTCTCGTACGGAAAAACTAGAGCTTCCGGTGTCCCACAAGCTCCCGATCCTCGCGAGAGCGGACTGTCGCTATGGCGACGGTGTCTTCGGCAACACGAGCAACCAATCGGAGAGCTCTGCATGATTTGGAGCTCGTGGATTTTTAATAACAAACACAGGCGGCCTTTCCGCCACCGCTTGTCTGGGTTCGTGTCTATGCAGTGATATGTCTACGCTAACACGATTAAACGCGCCCGAATGCCGAAGCCGGGATAACCGCCTTCGTCGACTGCTACTAACTCGACCGCTACGAAGTCAACACAACTGCCAGAGTTGCTAAAAAGAAGACGGCCCTTGCGAGTCGTTTGCAAAGCGGCGTAGGTAGAAAGAAATCGCTGCGGCGTTTTTCACGGCCTTGGAGATGCTGGAGCGAGACGATGTTAAAGAATATACGTTTAAACTACGAGAGTGTCCGCAACAGCCACGTAAATAGGGAGTTGTAACTTGTACTATTTTAGCATGTTGGTGCTTTTTAAACATTTAGAAAGTGGAGACACATAAGGGACGATACAGACAGGACAATCTTGTATCGTCTCTTATGTGTCTCCACTTTCTAAATGTTTAGGGAGTTGTAGTTGATCGTTTTTCACCTCCACCACGGTATCCGTAAACGCCGCAGCTGCGCATGCGCGCCGCCAGCCTTGTCTGCATAGTTCAAGGTCTTATGGCGGATTGCGGTCTGCTAAAACTACTGCGGAAACGGTCTACTAAAACTCCCCAATACCTGTTCACACTCGAAGCGGACGCGCGCGTTTGATCGAAGTGCTGGATTCGCGCTGTTGGACCGCTTCTTCGTAAGCGCTTCAGTACCGATCTTTTACGATTTTCAACCACTCGGCAAAGAAAGGTTGGACCGACATCGCGTAGCACCCACGAAGTGTTATAGCTTGACAGAAACGCACCGTCGTTTCGGAATAAAAATGGCATACTAATAAAGAGTTTTAGGGAACCGTTTTTGGACATCCGATACGGTACGATGGGCCCTAGAGTACGAACTGCGCCTGCGCTACCACAGAAGACTTGCATATGCGCAATTCGTACCGAAAACCCATCGTACTTTATCGGATGTGCAAAAACGGTTCACTAAAACTCTCTAATAACAAAGTGTGTATACCGTGTTGCGAAGGTAATCCATACGGTGTTTATTTAGCCTCTATATCACACAAAACAAGGAGATAGAGTCAATGAGATTCCCTGTTCGATGACAGCGTTCGTCACCGCTGTCTCGGAAAACGAGATGACAAGGGGAAGAGATTGACCTCGTAATCTAAAATTAGGGTCAGCGATCAAACTATAATATGGGAAGGGTTCACAAGGGTCGCGCGGGCATATTCCATTCAGCAAGCCAGCCGGTCATGGCCAGGCGGTCTTGGCCGAGGACCGTCGGAGCAGGTCGGAGTGCCTGCTAGGCCTATATTCTGCCGAGCTCGTAATGAGCTCACTAACCTCCGGCCAATTTCCCTTACCAGCAACCTGTGCAAACTCACTGAACGTATGGTCCTCGAGCGACTCATGTTGCATCTCGAGGGGAACTCCCCGCTCCACCCACATCAACTCGGATTCCGCCACGGGATGAGCACGCAAGACATTCTCCATATGTTGCGCCACCAAGTCCTTGACGCCTATTCGAAAGTGCAGAGGAGAACGGTGGTTGCGGTGGACGTTCGCAAGGCATTCGACGCCGTCCCTCACGAGGCGGTCATCCAGAGCGCAGAACTTGCCGGAGTGTGCGGCCACCTTCTCGATTTCGTTAAGATTTTCCTGAACGACCGAACGTACAAGATCAAGGCCGCTAACTACATCGGACACGCTCAACCGAGCAGGACCGGGGTATACCGCAGGGCGCGGTCCTCTCGCCCATTCCCTTCAATCTGGTCATGGCAAGGCTTCCCCCACTCCTTGAAGCGGTTCCGTCCCTGCACTTCGCCGTATACGCCGATGATGTCACCATACGGGCAACGACGAGATCGGCGGGCGAACAGGAGCACACGCTTCAGCTTGGCCTCGACATCATGCAGGGTTTTCTACTGAATGTGGGCATGACCGCCTCGCCTGAGAAAACCGAATATGTCGTGGTTCTCAACGGGCCCCACAGAAAGACCGAAGCGGTCCGCAACGAAATCGCCCTCAGCATGGCCGGCCAAATGATACGGCGAAAACCCTCCGTTCGGATCCTGGGAGCCTAGATAGATCAAGATGGGAAAGGCACCACGTGGATGACGAAAGACGCCTTGCAGTGCAGATCCCTCCTCCGCCTCATCTGTAGAATTACACACCCCCAGTGGGGCACGCGGGAGAGAAAACCGCGCCAGCTCGTCACGGCGCTGCTGGAATCCCGTATCCTCTACGGCTGTAACTATCACGTCCTCACACCCAGGCACGCAGAGCAACTCAAGAAACTTAATCGCTGAAGCCATCCGCATCGTTACGGGACTGCCTAAGCACACGCCCGTCCGGGAGCTGTACGCACACGGCGGCATGAACCTCCTGTCGGAACTCGCCAAACAGGCGCTCATCGCCCAGAGAGACCGCCTCAGCAGCTCAACAGCTGGTCTTTCCATATTGGAAGAGCTCCGCGTGTCTCCCAGTCTGGACGTGCGACCAGCAGACGCGCACTCGCCCCCTCCGTGGGCCGCCCCGGTCACGCTTACCGACGGAAAACCCCTCCCACGAAACATGGGACCTGGACCAAGCAACTCGGAGCGACGCAAACGCTTTGCCAAAGCACACACTCGTAGCGTGGCGCACAAATCACCGCCTACGCACACCATCATCTACACTGACATGGCGGAGACCTTGCTGTCGACTGCCGGCGACGACGGCGAAGGAGAGGACAGAATCCCTAAGCACGTCCATGCGGTCGCGTGGGTCGACACCACCCATGGCATTCCGAACGCGGCTGCACTTTCGACCGCTGAAGACGTCGACACTACACAAGTGGAACTCATGGCACTCCTCCGAGCATCCCAGTGGGTTCTTCAAACTTTTGCACCAACAGACGTACCACACAGGCTCCTACTGTTCACCGACTCCACCCGCGCGTACGAAACTCGCAGACGAGCGAGCGGGAGCCCCTCAACGTACACGGCAATAGTCGGCGAGTTTCTCGCCGCGTTCCTAGAACTTCGAAACAAGCTGAACATTCAAGCCACTATTTCCTGGGTGCCCGCGCATGCGGGCATCGACGGCAACGAGTGGGCCCACAGCGAGTTGCAAGCAGCAGTTCGCCAGATGACATCCGCGCCGAACGCATTCCACAACTCAGCCGGCGAGGCAGCCGGCCAGGCCGACCCGTCTGCCGTCAAGGAAAGAGCTAAACAGCGAAGGCGGAGAACCCTACGGCACCTCCGTGAGGAACGGGAGGAACGCCCGGACGAGCAGTTGCGTCCCGTTCCTTCGAGACCGAATGACCTACCGAGGAGCACTCAGAAGAGCACATAGAAAAATAAATGTCCGTTGGTCGTCGCCACCAAGTTACTGAGCGACGCTGTCGGCCATGTTGATTTGATCGTAAAATATGCGTAAGACAGCTCCGGAGCTGTCGTAGGATTTCATCGTAACGAGCGCAAAAGTTACGATAACTTCGCTTCGTGAATACGAATTTCTTACGTTTTGTCGTAAGCACATTTTTGGCGTAAGATCTTTTTGTGAATGTGGTCTAGAGGATATTTATTTGAATACATCAGAAAACTGCGAGAATCTCACATGTAAACTTTATTTCAGTGACGCTTTCTCTCATCGCCCGTTTATTCACAGAAAGCAAAGTCTCATCCGAAACATCTCTACTGAACTGCGAACTGTAAACTCATTTTTACCACACTGTTACACTTTACGTTCAAGCCTGTCACATTGCACAACAAGCAGTAATGTTCTACGTCTCCACGGTGGCCGCATTGGATATCCAGTCTCAAAGGCTATTCAGACCTGGTTGGATATCTTCCATCTCGTTGAATATTCAGTGGTGCAATCAGGCCTTGTTGGATTTTCCGTCTCGTTGTATATTCAGACTCATTGGACATTTCGTCTCCATGGATATTCCGTCTCGCCTGTCACGCGACCAATTGGATCTTTCGACTCGTTGCATCTTCAGTCTCGATGGATATCAAGCCGCAAGCGCCTAAAAGCGGTCTAGTTGTAACGCGCTGACGACACCAAGTGGCGGAGCTCATAACCATGCCAGCCCCCAAGCAGGTTTGCCCGTGCTGGGCCAGTTGACATCACGTCTCTCGTGATGCATCGCGCTCTCCGACGGCTGATCTTCGAGCGCTCGCTGGAATGGGTCCTTTGGAACGAAAAACACCGCCACCCGTTCAAAATAAAAGCGTGCGATTGTCATTAGCAGATAGAGTTGATCGAGTTCAACTTACTTGTGAACGTGAGAGGTATCTGCGGAGAAGGCTCGTTGAAGACGACAAGTTTTCACACAACATATTTATGTTTCGAGTTGGGTTCGCAAAGTATAGAGACGTTATAGTGGAATCCAACGCGGTGGAAGTTTCTAAAACCCTGCAACATTGCGCGCAGCAACTGGATACATGTTAAAAAAAAAAAAAACTGTTATGAAGTTATCTTTAGCGGGCGACCGGAGAAGACGCTCCGCTTCCTCGTCGTCGCTCTGTTATTGGTGGGTCTTCGGGTCTCTCCTCTCTTCCCTCTTCGCGCGGCGCGGCCAATGGGAACACCCAACTTCTCTCTCTTCGCGCCAGGAGGAGAGAGTATGGATTTTCCATCATCGCTGCGACAAGAGACAACCACCGCCGACACCGAAATCTCTGCAAAATGTCACCCGTAAAGTTATCGCTTGAAAACATGTGGCCTTTAACAGCGACATGTAGATTTATGATTGGTTAAATAGAAGAATTAAAAAATAAAAGCCAGAACGGTGGGCGTTTTGTGGGCTGGGCCGCTTGCCGAATGTCGACTAAAAGCTATCCGGCAATAACACGAAGCATATTTACCTTGCACCTCGTTGGTCTTTCTGTTTGATTTCGTTTAACGTCAATATTCCAAACTGAAAATATACCCATGTTTTCCATCCGTTATATTTTCAGCCTGTTCAGCCCTTCCCCGAGAGCCCAATCGTTCACAGGGAGGGGACAACAGGGCATTGCAGACGACAGTTATATTGGCCACTTTACGACAGGAGCTCCAGGAGCTGATGGTTCGAAATTTCGACATTTACTCACTCAAAATTGTAGCGCACTCCGACTAAACATTTCTGGCCTAAACTTTCTTTTCGTTGCACACCAGATAGATGGATGGGTGGATGATATATAGACCGACACGCTGTTTGCAAACAAGCCCGCGTTTGCCCACACAGGGTGTGGGCACTGCGCGTGCGCAGAAACCGAATTCGCGTGAAGTGAAGCACCTGCACATGCGTAGTGCCGTCGACAGTGCCACCGCACCTGCGTGCCGTCAGGGCCGTGTGGGCGGTAGCTTCCGCCACCAAGCCGAAGAAAATGTTTTCCTCCCCCACTTACCGCCGAATTCAAAAACCTCACTCCCAATTGAGGCGCCCCTCCACTTCCTCAAGGAAGGTGCGAGGGCCGGCGCTGGCCAAACGCGACGACGGATAAGCAGCCTAGATCTGCTTTCGGAGATTAAAGCGCAGCTCTTAGGCGCCCGTTTCCGGCTTGAGCGGTGTCGCCGTCACCGTCGGCGTAACCGCGCGTTGTATTATGGGACGTCTCCCATAATGCAACGCGCGGCTTCACGAGTGACGTCGCAATGTTTTCAATAATGTGACGTTTCCCATAATGCAACGCGCGGTTTTACGAGTGACGTCATGACATTTCCAATAATATGACGTTTCCCATAATGCAACGCGCGTTGCATTATGGGACGTTTTCCATAATGCAACGCGCGGCTTTACGAGTGACGTCACGACGTTTCCCATAATGCGACAGTGACGTTTCCCCTAATGCAACGCACGGCTTCACGCGCTGCTTCACAAATGAGCCTTCGTGACGTCACTCATGACGTCAGGAAGGTCACGAGTGACGTCACTCATGATGCCGCGCGTTACATTCGCGCGTTGCGTTATAAGTAGGGCTTCGTCATTTCGGATAAATCCGAAAAACTCCGAAAGACACCCGCCGGTAAAATTTCGGTCAATTCGGATTTATCCGATAAACTCCGAATGTTTCTGTGCCAATGCCAGCCCCCCCCCCCCCCCCCCCAAACCAGCAAAAAAAGTAAAGAAAAAGTAAAAGACTTTTTTGTTTTTGTTTTTACAATTTGATCGGCACGGAGTCAATGGTCCTGGGAAAATGGCACCATAATTATCTTTCAAATCTCAGAACGTTGTCAAAAGGGGTCTTGCCAGCTTGTCTCGTCAAGGTTGATTCAGGGCAACAGGTCATTGTACATTCGGGTCACGACAAAAGCCACTCTTTTGGTTTCCAGTTTCGAGCCATGCGATTTGTGATTTAGAGAACAGTGTAGCAGTGAAAGCTATGGACCATAAAGATTGTGCTAAATGGAGAAAACGGACAGTTGAAACTCTCTATTAACCACTCCGCCTCGCGCGGCCGTGGGCTAGATTGATGGAATAGGATGGGATGACTACGAGCTTTCTAGTGACTGCCCCCGGGAGTTTATTGATTTTAAGGTACCGACGTTTATCGAAGCAACACTTGTGTGCGACTTTTGCCGTGGGACAAATTAATATTGCCAACGGCAATGGCACGAAACGTCAAATTCAACTGAAGAAATTTTAATCGATACAAACGCGTTTTATTTTTGGGTCTAGGAGAACTCGTCCCAAACCAACTCGTCACAGCCAACTCGTCATAGGTAAACTCGTCAAATAGGTCAAGTCGTCATAGGGCATCTAACAGAGGGCATCGTAACAGAGTGCAACTGGGCATTTGTCCACCTCGTCAAAATTTACCTTTTTCGACGATCTTGCGTTTGCAATTCGGCTTCGATAACTGAGGACAAATCATAATTAAGTTGGCAGCTTGAGAGTTTGTGCGTATGGCGCGTGCTTTGCTCGCTTTCCGAAGCGACGAACACGCACGTGCTGTTCTGTAAATATTGCACGCTGGGCTATTAGCCCCGTGCGCGACCGAAAGCGTCGCTGTGGTCGGCCTTCCACGATTGGCCGAACGCTAACTATGACGTCGGAAAGGGGATTTATCATCGACGGAAATAAGAGGAATGAAAGAACTTTCATTTTGACGGTGTTGGCAGTGTTCCTTTGAGAGCGCAATGATTTCAAGCTTCCACCATGCTATTTACAAACACCATCGAACTTGTTGTTTGCGAGGTAATGACGTCACAAGGGGGAACCACAGGAGGGCGCCACCAAAACATCTCGCCGCTAATACGTGAGAATGGTGTATTGTCGGCGACAAGTAAAGAACGCGCACGTTAGCTTCCGCCGTGCTTTGGTTGGGCGTGCGCGCTCGTGCCCTCAAGGGAACCAAACTCATTAGCCCATGACCGACTATAACAACCACTCTGAAACATGAAAATATTGGGTCTATGAGAACTCATCACAGGCCAACTCGTCATAGGGCATCTGAGGGTGGTGATTTTGGCTTTCCAACTCTTTCTATCTCTACAAACCGAGTACACAGAGTCGGGGTCTTTTGGGCTACGCGTATACTAATACCCTTCGTACAGATAAGGTCCCTGTACGTACAGAAGCATGGAAGCGCCACGCTGGGTTTTAGTTAGCTCCATTTTACGAAACGCGGTCCTGCTATCTGAAGGTCCGAACTATTCGGGGCCGCTTCAAAAGAAAAAAATACCTTTGAAGTAGAGAGATAACAGAGAAGACGCCCCCAAAGACGAAACCTAACTGCTACGCTTCCTAGCATCCTGGTGTGGAGCTCTGCATACCACAGGGTGAGCCCTGCTTTGTCATTCGGCAGTAAGTTCCGACCTAGCAAAGCTTCTAAAAAGGGTCTAGTAACACAGGGACGTCGAAAGTAAAGATAACACCGAAACGCCGACCACAACCGCCCCCTGCAAAACAAACAAAAGGAGGTGCCAACTTTGAAACTGCGTCAATTTCGATGCGACCACCTTTCGAGATGAAGCCCTCCCTCCTCCCCCCTCTGAAAAGAAGTCTTTGACGAACTTCCCAACAACGAGATGGTCACTGCGACCACTTTTCCTACTACCAGTCCACCTAGGGTTCCTACATGTTTCCGCCGCTCCGGAGCGGAAACATGTATAGGCACCCTAAGTTCACCTAGGACGAGATGCCCTCTTTGACCAGTTCCCCTATGACCAGTTTTCCTATAGGACAAGTTGGCTGTGACGAGTGGGCCTGTTCCCTTATTTTTTATCTGGCATACGTTTACATCCGGTTATTATTTACATATTTATTTTCAGTAGAAAACACTGCGAAATTAAACTCCGAATTTCGAGGAATCAAACAAATATAAACTCCGATAAACTCCGAATCTTAGGCAAAAAATAAACTCCGAAAAACACCCTCCGAATTTGACGAAAAATAAACATCATTGTCGCATTATAGGAGGAGAAGGGGAGGAGGAGAAGGAGGAGGGGAGATGCCAGCTACCCGTTGTGCAGGCAAGTGATATCACCATTCATAAATCACAGGTAGGCACGTATGAAAACGTGGTGTACTCGTTATCCAAGTGGCCATCTACATGGGTACGGGTCTGTGCTGTACCCATCGATCTCTGTGGCACGCCAGACGAAGTTGGTAAATGGTGTGCCGCCAAGGTTGACAACGGCTTGCTCGTGGTAGCTTTGTATCTCTCGCCTACAGCACTCACCAAATATGTCCGTGAGAGACAAAGAACTTCATACCAATTATGTAGGAAAACATACCACTGGCCCCGAGGGATATGCACTCGCTATTCTGCTGTGCCATCTCGGGGGAGCACGCTCAAGACTAATGCTGAAGAAATCAAAAACGCCGAGCAGTCTTCGACAGAGCCGAGAGCAAGTAGGATGGCATCGAAAGTATCACGTGCTTGGTCAAAGTGTTGCCTCTAACGCTGTCTCGTTCTGCCGCCTTGCTCCTGCTGTCCTGTTTCCTGGCACCGGCAGAACTTTGACAGAGTGAGGCTTCCAGATGTGAGAATTAGAGCACTGCACGGGCCCGGGCCAGCCCGAAAGCCCGAGCCCGGCACGGCCCGCGGGCCGGGCTCTAGACGGGTAGCACATATTTTCTCGGGCCCGGGCCGGGCTCGGGCTCGAACAAAAACGTTTTCGGGCCGCGCGGGCCCGGGCCGTGCCTGGGCAGTCGTGTGCCATAAATTCTCAATTGTTGATAACAATACGTTTGCTCGTTCCTTTTTAGGCTCAGTAAAAACTAAGTGCAAAGTCATATAGCGCCGCTAAAAATAATAGCAAAAAGGCGTCTTGCAGTTAGAAAGGATTCAAGAGGAGAGAAGAGTGCGGGCAAGAAAGCGAGGGCACCACGGTCGCAGGCTACAACATAATTATCTTTTTGCTCTGCTTTTCAAACTAAAAAAAAAAAAAGACGAAAAAAACGTGACCTTAACTTTGTACTTTCTGCGGGGGCCTTACATGCGACCCTTCGATGTCGTCAGCGGCAACGGCTTCAAGGCCGTTGCAGAAGAACTGATTCAGATCGGTACTAAATACGGAAAGGTCAACGCTCATGATATTCTACCGCATCCCACAACTGTGTCGCGAAAAGTCGCCGAAGTTGCGGCGGCTTTAAAAGAAAGCATCATGCCCGAGATTAAACTTGCGCTCAATGAAAGCCGATGCGCCATTACTGACATGTGGACGGATGATTTCAAGAAGTACACGACAGCTACCGCGCATTATATCGACTCTTTTAAGGCCCGTTCACACTCTTGCGACCGAGTAAGACCGAGAGAGACCAGACCTTTGGCCGGATGCGCTGCAGCGGAGCTGGTCCTAAGAGATCGCAAGAGGCTTAAAAACAGGTCTGGTCTCTCTCGGTCTCACTTGGTCGCAAGAGTGTGAACGGACCTTTACTCATAGAGTAATATACACAAGGTAAAGAGCGGACACTGCCATAGGCCCCAGCGGCCCAGATAGACGAGTGACAGGTAGCGCTCCCAGCGGGCGGCATTAAGCATAATCTGATTCCGGTTCCGGTCAAGTTTGTTTCGGTTTCGGTTTGGGCGTTTTTGCTCCGGTTCTCCGGTACCCTTCTCTCTCTCTCTTTCCTCCCCGCCTCGCTCCTCGCTCGGCTCTCGGGAGCTCCTCGACTCCCGAAGCCGCTGTTGTTGTTTTTTTTTTTAAGTTTTATTTCTAATACTGATGCGCTTTTATTTTAATTTTTACGATAGAATCCGTGCAAAATGTGTCAAACAATATTTCAACTCACTTCACAAAACAGAGGTGTATTTCTCGTTCGTTTCCTATTGTAAAACATTGAAGTTACACAATCGCCACATTGATCCCTGGCTGGTGAAGCATTTTGGAGTTAACAACAGTAAGTGGTTCGAAAACATTTTATTGGACCACATTCATGTATACATGATTTACTTCAGAAGCTCTGTATGTTTTATACGAAACAGATACTCACAAAAATAAATTAATATGAAGGAGTTCGGCATATCGTACACTTCGTAATAGATTCTTAGCGGAACAAAGTTAACGAAAACTTTCCACAGAGAACTTGCTGAATGATCCATTCACTTTCACGCCACTCGGGCAGGGGAAGGAAGTGCAGAAATATATAAGAAATCGCTATCATTACCAGTCATAAGAGTATAATAAGAGTGCGAAGTACACACCGGATAGTACAAATTCCCAATTTCAGGCTAATATAAAAAACACCAATTTGCGTAGCCTCATTACCAAACAATGAGAGCTCTATTCAAAATCTGACAAGATTCAACGTCTTTAAACGTTCCCCGCAATTGTTCAGGAAAGAAGTATGGCTTCAGAAAAAGCGGCTAAAAAGCTATGAACAGTGGATACAAAAGTGGATACATTTTCTTTCGAATATTTTTATCCTCAATACACTATTTCCTACAAAATTCTTGTAGAAAGTAAATAAATATTTTTGTTGGGAAGCCGCGAAACACATTTGCTGGAAAAAAGGGGAAACAAATGTTTGGAATGCAAGCAGCACCGCTCAATTAATAAGCACTTTCTGTTTTTTTTGGTTTGGCAACCGCCTCCGTTAATACATCATTATAACAGTTAAAACTGTTTAGTTGCTTACCAGCCACTGAAGAGTGCAACCGTACTTTGTCCAAATTCCGGTTAAGTAATCGAACATGCTAACACAAACTTATTCGGCAAAATATTTTTAAAAACCTTTTGTGGCACTCCTTTGAGCAAAGGTTAAAACCACCCAGACCTCGTGTGCGATACAAGGCGGCATACACCCCTCGAACATGTGCCACACTCTCTATTATAGGAAAAAAGTGATTTTCTAGTTGTTGAATGAAATTAAAGGCAGCCTGTGATGGTACTACTAAGTTCCCGAAGAGTTTTCCTGGCACGTGGTGTGCTTTAAGCACAAGAAAGTACTGGTTAGGCCTGGTCAAGTTATCAGACTCATCCCATAGCAGCTGAGAACAGCCACAGCTGTGGGTTGTCTGTTCAAGCACAAGCTTGGTCAAATAGCCCCAAACGTAATAAGTGGACGAGTCATCAATTACGTTAGGCCTGATGTCTGATACCAGCTCAGAAATATCCTCTATACTCCGTTTCACCTTATGTTGTACCGCAGCGAAGGCTAGAAGCGCGAGCTCATAGCGTTGGCAGCTGCCCTTGGTGCACGAGAGCTTGTGCCACCGAGATGTGCCCTAGAACAAGGAGCTCGCGCTTGTAGCCTTTCCTGCGGTACAACACAAGGTGAAACAGAGTATAGTGGCGGGAAGTTATCAATTGGAAGACATTCCACATTGTCTGAATTTGAACTTTCATGGTGCGAAGATATTGGCAACTCCTTGAAGAGGTGAGCCTTGTCATCCTCTACGTTTCCATTGTTCGACAGTTTGAACAGTTTCTTTATCCCTATGTGTTTTAGTCCTAAGGTGAACTGATGCACATTTGGGTTTGTGTTGCAGCCCAGCATTTGTCGTATATAGCTCCAAAACGTTTCTCAAGTGGGTCTTGCTACAGGCGTGGGGTAAGTAAGAACTAGATGGCTGTTTGAAAGCTCATCCCAGAGCATGAGGACACTTTTATAGTAGGTTGCCACCCTATGATGGCTTGTGGCAGCCTCCTACCTTGGAACTGCCATGCTGAAATCCATCCGAGTTGCCGGTTAGGAAAATCGAGTATTTCAGATTCTCCCTTCAGAATGGCATGACGCAACTTCTGCCCTGTCTTCTTGAATTGTGAGCTATTTAGACAATCAAAAAGCATGTATATCCTATCACAGAAATAGGCTGTAGCCATGGCTGCCTCAGGAAGCTCCTTGGCATAAACAAGGGATAGGATTGCAAGAGTGAAGCACTGAGTGCCTGTGCGGCACGATTTACTTCCATGTTACTGAAAGGTTTTTGAAAAAATGTGACTCTCAGTAAGTTTCGGAGAAAATGGCAAGCTCATCTGATGGGTAGAACGATAAAGTCCAACAATATGGGACCACTCAATGACCTCATTTCCAATGCAAAGTCTGTGTGCTTGGGGATTGCTCTTGGTTGTTTTGGGGAGGTGCGGAACATTAAAGATAAAGTAAACATATTCGTTGTCAACTTCAAAAAATGGCTTATCAATACACTCACCGTTGGTTGGCCAAGCTTACGCTTGAAGCCCTCTAATCACAGACCACAGCCTTTACTGTGAAGCCAACAGTCGTAAGCTCCCGAATGAGAGAACTGAGGAGACTGCGTTTAACAAAAGACGTTGTTGGAGTGTGCCCAACAGTGTATGCAAGGGGCTAAGTCCACCCCACCTGCTGGAAATTCCAAAGAGCACAACAACCAAGGCTCTATCTGCAATGTTAGAGATTCGTTCAACACCGTCATTTGTAAATCCATGGACAATGTCGTGTGCAGGGTCGTGAGTTAAGTTGTTTTTTTTTTTTAAACAATCTCATCGAAAATCAAGATGCACACACGATCAAGTGCAGCCCAACAGCCCGGTGGAAACAACAGCGCGAGAAACTCAAACCGATCGGCTCCACAAATTCACGCCGAGCAAGCGAGCACGCCGGCGGCCCTACGTCACCTTGATTGATGCAAAGTCGACCGAACATGATGAAGCAGAAAGCACAGACGGACGGCACGCACGGCACGGACGAACGACGCACGGACGAGCAGAGGCCATGCAGAATGATGCAGAGGCGACGGCGTGCAGGCAGGCAGGCCATGGCAGGCGCCATTCATCACGTGGTTTTTGTGACGTATTTTATTAACACTCTTTAGTCGTTTTAAGTACTTTAAATAATTCTAAAGCATAACAATTTAAAAAATAAATACTTCTCGGAGAAAGAGCTCTAAATAATATTAACCAAATTACAGAAAAGCGCCACGTAGCGGAGGGCATTAAACGCACTATCTGGGCCGCGAATCGGCTTCTGTGTCCTCTCTTTATGTTTACTATATTACTCTATGATTTACTTAAAACTTCTTAGGACGAGGGAACACACTGGCACTCTGGCGCCATCTACGCGGTGAACCTGGAACTGCATTTCACAAGAGCGAAGGTTTTGCAGAATTTCCGAGGTCAAATGTGCGTAATACCTATGAAAAAGGCTCGTTTATAACGTTGACAAAAGTTTTTCGAGCCAAGAAAGAAAGGATAATGTGCGAGAGAAATAGGAAATATGACGGACCGCCAAGTTTACACTGCTACCCAATAGGTGGTGCCAGTGTGTCCTCTCGTTGTAAGAGGTTTTGAAAGAGCTGTGCAACGGTTTCAGTGCTTTGCTTAAATAATTTGGGAGTTGGTGTCTCGACCTTTCTGAAGTAAAAAACAACAAAAAAAGAAAGCTTTTGCCACCATGTCCTAGTTTTTATTTTAAAAATGGACAAAGATTGAGGTGTTCGGCACCTCACAACTCCTTCACCATCTTCCGAGTCACGTGCGCTGTGACATCAATGGGGGCCGCGCGGGGTTCCGGTGAAGCTCTCTCTCTCTAGAGCCATCAGTGAGCAGCGAGAACTCATCCGCTCGCGACCGCGTGACCACGTGCAGGCGGGCGCAGCGCGAACAATATGGTGGAAGGAGGAAAGTCTCATCCGGGTCCGGCCATACCCGTCCGGCTCTGTCCCCCTCCCCCTCCGGCATCTGGCGGCTGTTCGCAGTAGCAGGTAGAGCTGACGGTTTTGTGGACCTAGGATAGATGGCGCCATAATAAAAGGTTTGTCGATGATACCAGGTTTTTGACGCATTTATATTTATATTGGAACGACAAGATGTATAGAAAAGTTACCTTTTATCGAGCAGGTATTCGCACAACTTGCTATCTTTCTACAAGACCCCCATTGACGTCACATATGACCTCCGAGATCCCGAAGCGGGCCATGCGTCGCACCACGTGTTTCTCATGGCCGCCGCTCGCGGCTGCAGGTCGGGGAATATTCTAATTTTTGCCTCGCGATTACGCGGCGGAATCGCAACATTTCGAAAGAAGGAGGTGTGTTTTCTGTTCTTGGCCACAAGATGAACAATGTCAAAAGCAGAAAATGCCAATTCTTTCAACGTTAAAATCGTTGCACAGCTCCTTTAAGGGACCCATTTTTAAGAGGTCGCAAGAGTGTGAACGGGCCTTAAAGGGGCCCACCAACAATTTTTTGACTGGTTTGAAGTTCGCGCTGAAACGGAGCTCCATGAAAGCAGGAACACCGAGGGGGAAAAAATATTACAGAAATTCGCAATATTTTGTGAGTTATTAGCAAATTAAATATTGCAGAAAACAACTTTAAATAAGCAAAACATTGCGCTTCATGACGTAAAATGAAACAGTTTAGCGATTGGAGCAAAGCGGTTGGCCAATTGGACGCGAGTTTGGTTGATAGCCCGTCGGCCCGGTCGGCCATTAGGCCTCGCTGCAACCATCGTAGCTTTGGAATCGGGTTGACATCATCGATGAATTTACCGGGCTTATCGGATTTTGAGCGCCGAATTCTTAAAAAGGAGTGCGGAGCTGGGCGTCGCGCCGTACGACAGCCGCGGAAGGGTCGTCTCCCGCAACGTCGCCACCGGAGCCACCTCGGCGAGTAGGAGGTACTCCGCCGCTGGGAGGCACGCATGAGCGACAAGGCGTTGTTTTCGCCCTTTTTGAACTTTACTTTGCAACTTTATTAGCTCTATAAAAACGACTTTTTACAGAAATAATGACGGTTAACGTGTGATATACTTTATTCCGCTTCAAAATTTCTGGGACGGCTCTCGCCAATCACGAAACCCAGTGAATGTGACGTATAGTGAAAGGGAGCGCCGTTATGCGCGCGCATTCGGCACCTCGCGGCGCCACCGTCGGAGGAGGTGTTTTCGAGTTGTCAAACTAAAATATGATGCGCTAATATTTTTAAACTCTTTCGTTGTCCACTGGGTTTCCGGGACCACTAGCGTGGAGAAACCGCAAAAAAAAGTAGACGCTCGAATACTGTTGGAGGGCCCCTTTAAAGGGGCCCACCAACAATTTTTTGACTGGTTTGAAGTTCGCGCTGAAACGGAGCTCCATGAAAGCAGGAACACCGAGGGAAAAAAATATTACAGAAATTCGCAATATTTTGGGAGTTATTAGCAAATTAAATATTGCAGAAAACAACTTTAAATAAGCAAAACATTGCGCTTCATGACGTAAAATGAAACAGTCTAGCGATTGGAGCAAAGCGGTTGGCCAATTGGACGCGAGTTTGGTTGATACTTGATAGCCCGTCGGCCCGGTCGGCCATTAGGCCTCGCTGCAACCATCGTAGCTTTGGAATCGGGTTCCCATCATCGATGAATTTACCGGGCTTATCGGATTTTGAGCGCCGAATTCTTGAAAAGGAGTGCGGAGCTGGGCGTCGCGCCGTACGAGGACACACCACGCAAGCGCCGCGACGCGTCTCTGCTTCAGTCCGCTTCGACAGCCGCGGAAGGCTCGTCTCCCGCAACTCCGCCACCGGAGCCACCTCGGCGAGTAGGAGGTACTCCGCCGCTGGGAGGCGCGCATGAGCGACGATGCGTTGTTTTCGCCCTTTTTGAACTTTAATTTGCAACTTTATTAGCTCTATAAAAACGACTTTTTAGAGAAATAATGACGGTTAACGTGTGATATACTTTATTCCGCTTCAAAATTTCTGGGACGGCTCTTGCCAATCACGAAACCCACTGAATGTGACGTATAGTGAAAGGGAGCGCTGTTATGCGCGCGCATTCGGCACCTCGCGGCGCCACCGTCGGAGGAGGTGTTTCCGAGTTATCAAATTAAAATATGATGCGCTAATATTTTTAAACTCTTTCGTTGTCCACTGGGTTTCCGGGACCACTAGCGTGGAGAAACCGCAAAAAAAAAGTAGACGCTCAAATACTGTTGGAGGGCCCCTTTAAAGGGGAACTCCGCCGATTTTTCGAGCTACCTAATCCAAAGGCAAAATCTGAATGCGGATGGCTTCCTGATTCCGATATGCTATCTCGTTCTCCCAGATTCACTCTAGTTAATTAAAAAAGGGATATTTTGTTTGCTGCCGAAACCGAAACGTGACGTAACGCATGTGCAGCGAGGCGCGCGGCCGGCAATCGGGTACGCTCGCGGCCGCCTTTTTCGCGTCCAACAGCGAGAAAACCTGGGCGTTCGTGCTATTTGAAGCTGATAATTATCTATATTTGCACAAAGTATGACCTTGGCCCATGTGCTAAACTATGAGAAAGTAAAAAAAAAAAAGAATAAAAAATAAAAACGGGAGCAATTGGAATTTTGATCAAACCGTTTTTGCAACTCGGTACGCTCGAGCCGCGGCTCGCTAGTTTCGTGATATCGCTAGTAAATCCGTTCTCTTTTTTATAGATCGTGTTAAAGTGATCGTGTTAAAGTGACAATTAAAAGAACTCTGCAACCACCAAGCCAAACATCAAGGTGCAATGGAATACGTATAAAATACGCAAATACACTGTTCATCTTCAAATAAAGAATATTTCCTTGAAGATACAATAGCGCGTAAGGTACAGAAAGACATTATAAAACTTTTAATTCAAAATAAGTTAACAAAAGTTACTAAAAAATGTGTACCCGTTCTTTTTTAGTTTTTTTTTTTAGTAGAACGCAACGCGTTTAAACACCCATACACGAGAGCACATGGGAAGGGGGCAATTAGACATAAGATTTTTTTTTTAAATTCAGTTTTGGTTTAGCTCAGTTTTCATCAGCTGTCAATTTGCATGCCTCCCCTCAACGATATTAATATTTTCAGCCCTTTATAAGATTTCTTCGCAAACAAAATAAATTAAAGACGTTTTCATCACTTCTTCTGCAGAGAATATTGCACGCCAACCATTTGACAAACCAGGCAAAGGCTCTATCGTATATAAATGGAGCTCAACGCCTTCCCCATAAACCTCTGTAATAGCAGACAGGAATGGCAATATGTCGAGAGTCATGTCTAAATTCAGACTTGAACTGAAGTTTCACTTCTCGTCTTCAGCATATCGGCCGCGTGAGTGGAACTCCGAGAGTAGCCCGAGCTAGATATGATGTCCGAAACAGAAATAGTGTTTATAAAAAAATAAAAAATCACTGAGCCAATTGTGAATAACAAATGTGACTGTGCAAAATGTCGACTATAGTGCTAGAGGGTGTACTATTTTTCTCGATATTATTAGCGCTCTTCTTTGGACGAATGTCGTAGTGGTCACGGTGGTCACAGCCGGCTTGAGTTTGCGCTTGCCGCTCTTAAAGCTGTTCCAGCTGCTGAAGGATACTCAACTTGCAGTACCCGGCTATAAAGTATTCCGCAGGGTATTGAACCGAACCCGAACCGTGAACCGAAAACCGAAAAAAACCGTTATTTTCGCACGAACCGGAGTTGAACCGGAACGAAATAATTTTTCTCGCTCCGGAGCGGAACCGATATATTTTACATGCGGTTTTCGGTTCATACGTGAAGGCAGGTCACGTGAAAAATGCGCGGCGAAAAACACAGGAACCTAAAAAATAAGCAAAAAAAAATGCAACGAAAAAATTATTTTCGCGCAAACCGGAGTTAAACCCGACCAAAATAATTCTTTTTTCGTTCCTGGGCAAGGCTGATCAATTAATTTTGCGGTGTTTCGTTCATGTGGGAAGTCAAAAAGCGAGACAAATACGTAGCGGAAAGCTCTGTAACGTTCCATTATCAGGTTTTCACATAACGGCCGTCTTCATAATTTATTATGTTTGTCTCGAGAACTCAAACGAAATTAGCACAGTAACTAAATTCTCCGGGATTTCTGGTCTTATGTAAATCTTTAACAAATGCCCACATTCGTCCCAACCTTTTCTTGGGGACCAGAAATGGTTCATCAAAGAAAATTTATCACTAGAGCATACCCAATTCATATGTCAGCCAAAGGGACCAATTAATAAGCCTGTTTGGTGTTTCTTGTCTTTCTGTAGAGTTGTGTGCAATTTATTTTGAACGACTTGATTTCATTGTACGACTGATCAGATAAGAAAGTGATACAAAGGCCGATGTATATTTTAGAACCTTCACTAGTTGGCATACTGTGGCGCATCTAATCTGCTTTTAAAATAACGCAGTGGATTTAATAATCTGACCGAAATTAAAGTTTAGCATCGGGAAGGGAAGGGGGAATTCAATCAACAGTTACAGCTACAGAAAACAGCAAAGCAGCTTCGATCTCTGGTAGCAGAAACAGCAAGGACCAAAACGTTTCCTCCTCAAAAACACAAACATCAAGACGCACTGCTCTTCTGAGCATTGCTTCCTTTCCACCCTCCACGCGCGTTCCCGTGTTTTTTTTTTGTGTTTTTTCTTTTTTTTTTTTGAACTAACGGCGGGCGTCCGACGCGCCTCGCGAGTTGCCGCATACTCTGTCCAGACTCTCAGGCGCGTTCAGAGACGCGACGACTCTTGTTGCTTATGCTCAGCTTCAAGATGAACCGCGGCCATTCCTACGAGCCATCTTCAAAATTCAGCGCTCTGATCATCGTACAAAGAGACTTCACGTTCCGCGCGTCTCTGCTCAGCCGGGAATATAGGCTCTTAGCACTGGATATGCTAGGCGAGCTGCTAGTGTCCGCTGCAGTCCACCTTAGCGTTGAGCTCTATAGACCTTTCCAAAAACGAGCTTGTGGCCGGTGCCATTTTGAGCGTTCGTGCGTATGGCGCGTGCTTTGCTCGCTTTCCGAAGCGACGAACACGCACGTGCTGGGCTGTGAAGATCGCACGCTGGACTGTGATTTTGTAAACATTAGAAAGGTCTATACCAGTGTTCTTTTTTACTCGCTCTTCTGCGAGGCCCTCGGCTGGGCAATTCGGCTGGTTCGGGTTGAAGCTGGGGTTGAAGAAACCAGTGCTTGACTGTCCAACGCGGTGGATGCCCACGCAGCATATGTTCACCAGGTTACTTGAACTAGGAGGCTTTGCTGGAGGGCTTCTC
This sequence comes from Ixodes persulcatus, assembly GCA_013358835.2. NCBI lineage: Eukaryota > Metazoa > Arthropoda > Arachnida > Ixodida > Ixodidae > Ixodes > Ixodes persulcatus. Next base: position 46,285 of record JABSTQ010010574.1, read on the forward strand.
TCGAAGTAAGAAAACTCCAGGTTGACTAAAGGCGTATGGTCGGAAGTCGAAATGCTCGCAGTATCGCTTCGCCCGTCAGAAGTGGCGACAAAAACATTGCAGAAGGAACAGACCACTGTTGGAGATTTGTACTGACCATGGCTGAGATGTCCCATGGACACTTCCCAGATATCGTCGCCGTTAGCAAGTGCCTTGGTCCAGTCAATGAAAAACAGGGAGCTACAACTTCTTGACACGGATGTCTTCTGTGCAGCAGTGTACATGGATCCCCGCTACCGCTTTCTTCTCGCACCTGAGCAAAAGTATTGGGCCACATTGCATTTGACAAAGACTTGGAGGCGAATCACACCTCTGCAATGCGAGCAAGATTCTACCCTTCTTCTGAAACTGCGGCGGCTCCAGATGATCCGGAAGACTCCCTGCAAGCGCTCCTCAAGGAAAAAAGAGGTTGAGGCTGGCGTGCACGTTCGAGGTACCAGTAGCCAACTTGATATAGCATGCCTTCTGGAAATGCAAGACAAGGAGCCGCGGCTTTCAAGGGACGCTAACGTGTTGCAGTTTTGGGCGTTGAGAAGGGAACGCAATCCAAAACTCTACGCATTGGCGCAAGCAGCCCTGGGAGTGCCTGCGACCCAGGTGGGCGTGGAGAGAGCCTTTTATGCACTGAAGTTCATTTTATCGTCTCAGAGGTGCCGTCTTTCCCCGGATATGCTTGACGACGTCCTGCTTCTTCGGTCAGCTGCCTGACATTGAACTGCGCGCGCTTTCACCCACATCCCGAGGTGCTCCAGCACTAGCTCGTTCGTTCCACACAGTAACGTGAGCCTTTGCTTTTTATATGTAAGACGTTTATAAAATATGCAGAATTTATCTTTTGCTGTCGTCAATTGTTTTTGTAGCATATGAGTACGAACCGGTTCGAACCGGTTTGAACCTTTATTTTTTCACTCCGGAGTTGAACCGGAGCTGAATCGTTTTCCCTGAACCGGAACGAAAACCGGAACGAAAAACGTTTCGGTTCGACACCCTGGTATTCCGAGCATGAGTATGTTTCAACCACTGTAGTTTCAACTTTGGCACTAGTTCTCTCGGCACACAGCTCGCGCAAAAGCACCTTGACGTGGCTGGCCTCCATTGCTGCCGGGGAACGCATTTTTTTTTTTTTTCTCCCACGAAAACAAGGGTAAAAAAGAAGCTTTTTCTCGGCACTGTTTCTACAATCTATCGCGGAGCACAGATTGCTACCCATGGCAAAAGAACTTTCAACCTTGAAGCTGCGAAAAAATAATCCCGATCGCTGGCGCCCGGAAAGCCATTTCGCGGCTGCTGGAGTCGCTCGTCCGCCTGCACATCTGTGACGTACGTGGGTAGGGAAAAGTAGGGATTTTTCATTGTTGCCAGTAGACAGTCGCCTCCTGGAACCCTCGCGGCCGGTGTAACTTGAAAATTCAATAACTTAACGGAAAAAAAAATAATTTTTATGAAATATTTTGGTTATCATTTGAGAAAGGGTTATTGATGCGGTCTGCAAATTTCCAGCCAAATCGAAGTCTACCAAAAAATCGGCGAAGTTCCCCTTTAACTGGAGCATGCACTGCCGTGTTGTGTGCACGTGAGACTTCCCCAATGAACGGAAAACCCGGGGAAAACATTTGGAAGGAACTAGTACTCAGGTTCATGAAGCTGGGAGTGTGTGATGGCGCTTTTAAAAAAGCAACGTTCGTAACCGATCAAGGAGCAAATATTGTGTGCGCACTGCAGGCTTATGAGGAAATTTATTGCAAATCACACGTGCTGAACACTGTTTTGTGGAACACGTTTGCAGAGGACTTTGTTTCCAACGAGGTTCAGTTGGTTAGCGAAACGGCCCAGGCGACCAAGGCCGTTGTAACTTTTTTTTTAACAAAGTTGCTTAGTCAGCCAGCTAAAGCAAACTTTAAGTCAGGAAGTCCCCAGAAGGTGGAATTCAAAGGTATCAATGCTAAAGTCCGTGTGCTCTCAGTTCGAGGAGATAGAAACTCTACTGGAGTCAAGGAACAATCCAGTGATGCTAGCGATGCGCTCGAGGGGGAAAAACGTCCAACGCTTCCTCTGGTTGTGCTTTACGCTTCCGCGTTGATGAAACATCTTGAACATGTTCCCATGTCTGCAGTAGAGGCAGTGGAAATCGAGAAGATCAAGGCTGATGTCGACGTTCATGACTGGCTCAAAACCTTCGACCGAATAAGCGAGCACAACCGCTGGGACGACACCTTAAAACTAGCCAACGTCGTGCTTTACCTTAAGGACACGGCTCTCCAGTGGTTTGACAACCACGAAGATGAAATTAATTCATGGGAAGCGTTTGAAGCCGCCTTCGCAGACGTTTTTGGCACCCCTGAGCGCCGCCGGGAGCAAGCTCGCGACACGCTGTCGCGCAGATAAAAAGCTTCAACTGAATCCTCTACATCGTACATCGAAGACGTCCTTCGCCTTTGCGGTCGTGTCAATTCGAATATGCTAGAGCAGGGGTCTCAAACACGCGGCCCGCGGGCCGCATGCGGCCCGCGACTCGATGGGACGCGGCCCGCAGGAGACTGGCTGCGAGCTCCGGTTTCCATGTCTCGAGCGCTAGAAACGACATGTGTCATAGTGATTTCATCTCGTCAATTCATTTTCGCTGGAAAAGTAGCTCTGCTCTTTTAACGTATGCACACATTTTATACTTCTCTGTGTTCATTTGCTCTTTGTTTCGCTTTAATTGTTTGCTTCCCTTTTTGTAATGTACAACAATTCCGCTACCAGTCTGCAATCTCGAGCTATACCTTGAAGGATGGATGTCGGCTGCGCAAACTCTCGCTTAGGAGCAAGTGCCAAAGATAAAGCTATGAGCTAGGGATTCTCCCCTTCAAAAAATATCACAATTAAAAAACGGGTATTTGTTCAGAATGTTATAATAATAATTGTGAGGAATTCAAGAACTGTCAAATTAAATTGTTGCTTTTTAAAGACATGTTGAACTGGGAACGACAGATTACTTGCTCTCTTGTTCTATTAAAAATGCCAGCACATTGCGTAGCAGTGTAATTTTAATTTTTGCTGTAACATCAGGTCAGGGCCCAAAGTAGTCATATAAACAAATCAAATTCAAAGATGTCGCTGGCAAAACTGTGAGTTTACGAAAAGCATAGGGCGCGAGGTCTCTTCTCATTAAAATCTTCTAACCCCACCCCCCCCCCCCCCCCCCCTCCGTCGTACGTTGGCCCTCGGCCTTTCTGGTGTGGGCTATCTGGCCCCCACACTCAAATGAGTTTGAGACCACTGTGCTAGAGGATGACAAAATCCGCCACCTCTTTAAAGGCTTGTCTCAAGAACGGTTTTCAGTCGTGGGCCTAAGTCTCCTACGACTGTTCAGCAACTCATATTCGAGTGCAAGCACTACGAGAACCATTAGAGTGGACGAATCCTAAAGGCACCGTTTGCACGCATCCCAGAAGTCTCAAGTCCAACTTCTGCCGACCTTCCGACGCTGATTCGCGCCATCATCCGCGAAGAACTACTTGAGTTTTTATCCTCACTGCCCGGTTCAAAACCGCCTGCCGACTCATTCGCCAAACCCGACGAGACGCCCGTGCCCAACAAACAACAGATCCTCAAGGACGAGCTTCGATCCGCACTCCATTGGGAGTCTTCTGTACCCTGCACATACGCCTCAGCAGCTGCTTCGTCGCCACCTGTCTGTGCTCTCCAGCATGTACCCCAATTATGTGCTCCAATGCAACCACAAAATATGATGCAGACGCCACCCCGACCCTATATGCACAACCACGAAGAACAAAAGTGTGGCGAGCGCCAGACCGCCGACCACTTTGCTTCTACTGTCATAACTCTGGTCATGTCATCCGCTACTGTCATCGCCGCTTCGACGCCAAAACTTACGGCCGTTCCCCCGCCAACAATTCTTGGTACTCTGACCACACTGATGCCAGCCGAAACGTCGATGACCCTCCCCTCACATCCTCCTCTGGTTTCCAGCCGCGCCGAGTTCGATCACCTTCTCCTTACCCAAGACGTCAGCGCTCCGTATCGCCATTCAACAACACATCCGTCGTCAACCAGCCGTCAAACTAAAAACTGCAGCCTGTCTTGGCGCCGGAGGTCAGGCTGCATCAGCACGAACTGTCTTAAATCCTTTTCTTCCTTATCCAACGACTATATTGGTAACAGTGGATAAACAGCTAATCCCAGCATTAGTCGATGCCGGGGCCGCAAAATCCTGCATGTCTATCCACCTTCGCCGCCGCTTAAACAAAGTGTTGACTTTACCAACTTCTGGACATTTCTTGCGTTTGGGTAATGGTGAGCTCACACAACCTCTTGGATGCTGTACCATGCCGATATCTATTAGTGGCATCACTCATGTGATTGTGTTCACTGTCCTTTCCAGTTGTGTGGCCAACCTCATTTTAGGATGGGATTTTTTGTCAGCCACCGATGCCCTCATCGATTGTGCCAGCCACGAACTGCACTTGAGCTATAATGACATCACAGACGACTCCTCACTCTCTTGTTCCGTTCCCCTCCACACCGATGACGACTACATCGTTCCCCCTCACTCTGCTCTCGCCATCGTCCTTGTGCCGGATCATTCGCTTTCAGCCCCAAGCTGCCTCGTAGAATTCCTGTCAAATGCTTTCACGGAAAAGAACATTATCATTCCGTACAGCCTTGTCGCACCAACAGATGACAAAGTTTTTCTTTTCGCCACCAATCCCTCTCCCCAACCACAGCAGCTTCACCTATTCACAGTCGTCCATACAGAATTTTGGCAGTCGAGCGTAGACAAATTCATGAACACGTCCAAGATAGGTTAGACAAGCGGGTTATCGAGCCATCCCACAGTCCTTGGTCGTCACCGGCAGTACTTGTGAAGAAAAAAGATGGCTCCTCGCGTTTTTGTGTAGACTACCGTTGAATAAAAAAAAAATAACAAAGAAAGACGTCAACCCACTGCCGCGCATTGACGACACCCTCGATAGTCTCCAAGGATCTTCTTTTTCCTCCGCCATTGATCTTCGCAGTAGATACTGGCAAATCCCCGTTGCTCACGCTGACAGACCGAATACAGCTTTTTTCACACCGGATGGGCTTTACCAGTTCAATGTCATGCCATTCGGTCTGTACAACGCGCCAGCAACATTCGAGTGAAAGATGGATACGCTACTCCGCGGTCTCACTTGGAAAACATGCCTTTGTTATCTTGACGATGTCGTTGTCTTCGCAGAAAACTTCGAACAACATTTACACCGCCTAAGACAAGTCTTTGATTGCTTTCAATCCGCTGGCTTGCAGTTCAACTCACAAAAGTGCATCTTTGGAACTCGCCAAATTGAAGTTCTCGGACATATCGTCAACGCTGATGGAGTTCGTCCAGATCCCCAGAAAACAGCCGCCGTCTAAAATTTCCCCCAGCCGAAGAACTTGAAAGACGTACGCTCCTTCCTTGGCCTCTGTACGTACTTTTGCAGATTTGTAAAAGGATTCGCTCATCTCGCTGAACCGTTGGACATACTACTTACGGAGCAAACCAACGCTTTCGAACGACTCAAAACAGCCCTAACAACCGTCCCAGTACTCGGCCATTTTGTCCCGGGCGCCGACACCGAGATTCGTACAGACGTTAGCAGCTATGGAATTGGTGCAATGTTGGCCGAAACCATCTCACTCAGCGCGTCATCGCTTACGCCAGCCGCACACTTACCAAATGCGAACCTAATTATTCCATCACCTAACGCGAGTACCGTCGTATGGGCAATATCCAAATTTCGCCCTTACCTCTACGGCACCCACTTTTCTATCGTCACTGACCACAATGCCCTATGTTGGTTGGCCACTCTCAAAGATCCTTCAGGACGCCTAGGACGTTGGTCGCTCAAACTACAAGACTATAGGGGGTATTCACTGGCCGCCATATTTGAGGTCACTGTTTAGAGCGCATGCTCAGAACGAGCTCACATTAATAGGCTGCCAAGACCGGCAATCTTGATGGTGCGGGGTGCACGTTGCAAAATAACTGTGGAAGCTAGGCATCAGCACGTGCTCAGCATTAGCGCACACGGATATGGCCGCCAGTGAATACACCCTATATATGATTTTACCGTCTTGTACAAATCTGGAAAACGCCACCTCGACGCCGACAGCCTCTCCAGATTTCATTTCCCTGTTTCTTCATGTGGATTCAACCCTGTCGCCCACCGGGACAGTGGCGTCACAAGGGGGGGGGCGGGGGGGGCGGACCGCCCCGGGTGCAGGTCTCCGGGGGGTGTCGCGGCGGGCCACGAGAGCGGGGGGGGGGGGGGGGAGTCACGGCGGCCACGCGAAAGCGGGGGGGGGGGGGGGGGAGGGCTGTTGCGGTGGGCCACGCGAGAGCGGGGGGGGGGGGGGGGGGGGGGAGTCGCGGTGGACCACGCGAGAGCGGGGGGGGGGGGGGGGGGCGGGGTGCGCGGCGGGCTGCCGCCCCGGGTGCCGCTGACCCTCGTGACGCCACTGCACCGGGATACCACCGCAGCCTTCGAAACCGTCGACGTCGCCGCCGCCCAATCTTCCGACGTAACTTTGCGGCTATTATTGAACATCTGAGCGGAACGCTGCACCACCCCACAATACGAATCCAACGTACGCTCCCGCCTCTTCGTACTTCGCAACGGAATTCTTTACCGGCGTAACTACGAGCCCGAAGGACGCCCATGGCTTCTTGTTGTCCCATCCAACCTACAGCGAGAAATCATTCAAGCTCATCACGACGATTCTGCAGCCGGCCACTTGGGATTTTCCAAAACCCACTTTAAAATTCGCCGAAACTACTTTTGGACCGCCATGACCCGCACTATCAGTAAATACGTTCGAGCATGCCATCAGTGTCAGACAAAAAAAACTCCGACCACAAAGCCACCAGGCTTTTTGCAACCACTTGTGCCACCTGATCGGCCATTTCAAAGCATTTGCATTGACTTTATCGGCCCCTTCCCTCGATCGGCAATGAAAAACAAGTGGATCATAGTAGCCATCGATCATCTGACGCGGTACGCCAAAACCAAGTCTGTTCCTGTCGCCAATGCCCAAGAAGTCGCTCATGTCTTTCTACACAACATTCTATTACGTCATGGTGCACCCCAACAGATCATAGCGATCGAGGGACCCCTTTCCTCTCAAGAGTCCTCGAAGACGTCTTACGTCTAGCATCAACCGTCGACAGCGTCACCACCGCCTATCACCCTCAAACCAACGGACTTACAGAGCGCCTCAATCTCACTCTAGCTTACATGATCTCCATGTATGTTTCCGACGACCACACAAATTGGGACACCATCCTTCCCTATGTGACATATGCCTATAATACCGCCCGTCAGGCCACAACCGCCTATTCTCCTTATTACCTTCTGTAAGCCCGTGAGCCTCTCACACCACTTGACACTCTCCTGCCCTGCATCGATGATCACCCGGTTGAGCACTATATCGAAGAAGTAACATCCCGGGCCGAAGACGCTCGTCAACTCGCCCGCACTCATACCTTTCAGTCCCAGCAGCACCAGCGACTACGTCACGCCGACCTCCATCGCCCGACTTGTTACAACGTCGAAGATGAAGTTCTTTTGTGGACCCCATCCCGCATCGCCGAACGCTGTGAGAAACTTCTGATGCGCTTTGTAGGCCCTTTCCGTGTCTTGCGCCAACTCTCTCCAACGAACTATGAAGTGGCTCCAGTTTTGCCGCCTCGAGACTGTCGCTCCAAATCGAGAGAAGTTGTGCACGTTGCCCGCATGAAGCCATATTACCGTCACAACTAACTAACTCTGCCACAAGTGCCGGGTGCCCGGCCCTTTCCAGGACGGGGGGTATTGTTAGGAAGCCGGAGAACGGACGACGACAAGGACACTGGAGGGGGCAGGCTCGCGCTCGTACTGCGGACTGCGTACATTCGATCACCGATCATATCCATTGTATCTAAACATCCCCCATTAAATATCCACGTATTCCTATCCTCAAAATATATATAGGCGGTTTCATTTGGATTCAGGCAACGAGTCGCAGTCGTATTTTTTAATTTTGTTTTAAATTTTTATATTTCGTAGCGCATGTTCCAAAAAGAACAATTCTTTTTTTTATTTTAATGTCCTGATATGTTTAGTTTCTGAGAAAAAAAAATCTCAAAGAAGAGGGAAAGAACGACGAGGTTTTGACGATTGTCCGTGTGTGGCGTTTTTGAATCACTCTCAATCTCAAAGTATTAAAAAAAGAGCGTCTATATTTTTTTTAGTGTAATATGTATGCGAGTATGTAAGACGATATTATAACTACTATTTATTATTCGTCGCTCCAATCTTTGTAAAAATCCCCAAACATGCCTCCGCGAACAACGGTGACCTAAATTCCGGATATTTTTTTTAGTCAACTATGTTTAATATCGCTTTTACAATAATACCACGTGTAGAACCTTTCATTGCCTTCCAAAGTAAGCAAAGATTGTGTTTTTATCTTATACGAGTACTGAGAAATAAATTATGAAATAGAGAGGGTTTTCACTTTTCGTTCAATTTCAGCACGCTGTATAAAAAAAAAACAAAAAAAAACATTTTTAATTTATTTTTTTTTCGCGTCGCGTTCTCTTCACACCCTTCTTTTAACCAGACTACATTCCGTTAGAGTTATTTGCCTTGGTTTTGAGTTTTAAGCCTCTAAATATGCTAAAAAAGAGCAAATGCCGATGGTGGGTTTTGACGATTTTCGTGTGAGGCGTTTTTGAACCTTCGAAATTAAACGGTCAGCTAGACGATAGGGACAAAACACAGACAGGGAGAAACAGAAAGAGAGACATACACACCGCTGAACCACTCTCAATCTCAAAGTATTCAAAAGAGAGCTTCTATACTTTTTTATTGAGATATATATGCAAGTTGGTAAAACTACATTTCAACTACTATTCGTCGATCCAATCTTTGTAAAAATCCCCAAACATGCCTCCGCGAACAACTGTGACCTAAACTGCATTTTTTTTTTTTTTTTTAGTCGATTGGGTTGCAAAAAGGGGAAGGGGGAGCAATTGGGCCTAAGGTCCAGACCCCCCAAGGGTGCGTCTAGGAGTTGGACGATTCAAACTAGAGGAGAAGGAAACGTATGCTTGGCGGCAAAAAGTGGAGGTTCAGAAAATCGTCTGTGCCGTAAGTCTGCGGGCGTTTGGAGCGACAATCACCAAAAACTGTCCTCCCCGAAAAGCACTCGCTCCCTCTGCCGAACGAAGAAAATAAACGCTTTAGAGATGCCGCGCTTTGTTACATCAGAGTGCGCTGTGGGCGTTGCACCATATACGGCGGGGGGTACGGACGCAAACGTCCCCATCCTACCAGTTGGCAGGACCAGCTTGGCCAAGCAGGGTCACCCCAAATTTAGTTTTTTTTTCTTTTTATTTTTTTCTACCGGGCTCCAGACAGTTTCTGCATCAGCGTTTGCTGTGGCCTACCCGTACCAGGACTTGGGACTATCTCACGAGTTGCGTGACGACTTGGTGGTCGCGTGTTTACAATTTTGGCACATAAATCTGAGAAGTAACTGTAACGACGTTGTGTTCGTCCGTTTTTTTATTGTTCCCCATCTCAGGGTTTACAAGATGTCGATTAATTACCAGCTCGCCTATACTCTATCACTGCTTACAATGTTACTCTTTGCAGTTACTTTCGAAAAATAGTAACCCTGTTGCAGTTACAAGTTATTTTCACTAAGCAGTAACGAGTTACAGTTACAAGTTACCGAAAAAAGTAACTAGTTACCGGTAACGCGTTACTAGTAACTAGTTAGTGCTCAAGACTGCCCCACCACCTCATCCCAAGCGGTTGGGAGGAATGGCTGTCTTCCCTTCCAGAGCTCCAAAAGCTGCGGTGGCCTCTCCTCGTTCATTACATTCAGGAAGTGATGGACGACGGAGGTCCAAACACAGCTACCTAAGCCCGGATCTGGGCTAAAGGTAGATGACCATCTTCGTTCTACATAAAAGCTTTTTATCTCTCTCTCGTTCTCTCTCTCTCTCTCTCTCTTATGAACGTGACTGCAATATTTGTAGTTTTCGAAGTGTTGATTGTGGCAGGTTAGCCCCGTTGATCGCGCTTAGCGAGCACCGGTGCACTGTGGAGAAGCAACTCTAAACAAAAACCGCGGGTGTTCTTTTTTTTTTTTTTTTTTTGCGCAGTGTTAGGTAAGAAACGCGCCTAACCCGCTGTTTTCAACACTTCGAAAAATACGAATATCGGAGTTCATCTCGAAGCGAATATATAAGAGCCGATTATTCCAAACTATTATTAGAAAATTTGAATATTCGCACAACACTACGGTTTTCTCTCGTTCTTTCTGATATCTTCGTTTGCGATTTTTGGTGTGTGTCGCAGCACCGACGTTTTTACGAGCGCTTACATTTTGCGCCTGGTAGCAGCGGGCCGCGGGCCGGGCTTCACTGAAAAGACCACGGCCACCCGCGGGGCGGCCGGTACGCCTGCGCTTGCGAGATCCGGCCCGCGGGCCGCCAGGCCGGGGTTTAAACATATTTAGGAGACACCAGCTGAACAAACCAAGCATACAAATGTGAGGAGGACGAGAGAGACGCATTCAACCGCTGGACTACAAACTGCATTTAATGAAACACTTCATCTTCATCGACAGGCCAGGATCAATCAAACCTAGCTTGCTTCACTTCTTGCTTTTTTTTTCTTCTCATTTTTAAACTAGGGCATCCTGCTCGTCTGTCTACTTGTGGGCGGTACTTCCACCTCGCAAGAACGTCCTCTCTTCTCTGGTTAAAATCACAGATGGTGAACTAACACACATCTGTGCTAGTTCACCATCTGTGACCTTAACCAGAGAACAGAGGACGTTCTTGTGAGGTGGAAGTACCGCCCACAAGCAGACAGACGAGCAGGATGCCCTAGTTTAAAAATGAGAAGAAAAAAAAAAGGAAGAAGTGAAGCAAGCTAGGTTTGATTATTTTTTATCCTAGCCAGTCGATGAAGTTGAAGTGTTTCATTAAATGCAGTTGGTAGTCGAGCGGTTGAATGCGTCTCTCTCGTCCTCCTTACATTTGTAGGCTTGGTTTGTTCAGCTGGTGTCTCCTAAATATGTTTAACCAACGCGCTCAACTCTTTCCCGGGATTTAAAGACACACGAACCTGGCTTAATGGCGAGGTGGCGCTAGCTACCGCCTAATCGTTGTCCCGGTGGAATGAAAGTACCTTTTCAATCCATTTGCCAAAAAAAAAGCAGCAAAAATGTCGCGACAAATCATAAAACTTTTACGCAATAAAATCAACTGGTACTTACTAAAATAATTGAAACAATAAACAAAAAGCTTTTTCGAGTGGCGCACTTTATTTTTGGTTCCAATAAAACAATTATTTATCTATCGCATTTGCTGCGAAACGCCAAAAAATGGCGCATAATCATGGAAGTCATAACGATCTGTAGAACCCGCAATTTCTCCCTGGATCATGTTATTTTCTCATTGATGGTACTCACCCGTTTATTTCTAGAGTGACACACGCTTAAAAAGAGCGAGAATGAAGCTTCTGCACAAATACATCGACAAGGACGGTAGCGGGTAAGCCTTCCAACAACGTTTATGTGCCATTCCCAAACGACTCGACGGACGTGCAATCGTGGCATCGGATTTCAGCAGCCTTCGCCGCCAAGGTCCCCGTATTACCCGGTTTAAACTCACAGACCGTAATTAAACAGAGCCTACTTCCAATGTATACATTTAAGGCTTTGTTAAGGGGTATGAGGTATTAAAATTGTGGCAATCACGGTAGGTATTCGAAAAAAGAATCTTGGAGTGAAGGCGAGGTGGTGGTGCAAGTCGAACATGATGGTAAACCCCGTGAGTGGGTGGAAAAGAGTAAAAACGGTAAGAGATGCACTTTTTGGTTTGTTAACTCATTTTCACCTTGGTTGTAGGGTTTACCATGATGTTCAGTAGTAGGTATTCCTCCAATCAGCACCGCCGAAAGGTTTTTCGAAATACCCGAAATTTGACAGGTCGAATTTTATCCGCCGTATCGATCCCGTGCTGTTCGTCTCTAGCCGCGTCTTTATTTCTTTTTTTTTTTCCTTTTTATGTTTCTGGCATTTAGGAACGTTACCTGTGTTCCTGAAGAAGCAGAAGACATGTGGCACGCGTACAACCTCATGTCGGAGGGTGACAGCCTCAAAGCCTCAACCATCAGGTTGGTTCTCTTACCTGTTCGGAAGCCCCAGTACCATTTACAAACTGTGATCGCACCTGTCTTCCTATTTATTTTTGTAAGTGATTCCTGCCGCAATGCCCACATTTGACTACTACCATCCCATTTGACAGCTTTGAGAAACCAATGCCATCACTCCATGTTTTGAGTCGTTTCTATACATGACTTGCACCGACGTCACTTGGCCAGACATAATGGGGGAAAGGGCACGAGAGAGTGCAGCCTCCACTGCGTTCATCTGGCCTCCAGAAAGGAAGGCCCTTGGAGGACAGAATGGGGGGAAGGGCGCGTGAGGAGCGTAGCTTCGACTGCATAAACGAAACGCTTTTGGCCTCCAGAAAGGAGGACGGACTGACGTCACGTGCAAGCCATGTATACAGTCAGCTAGTTCCTTCTGCGCTAGGGGTCATAAGCAGATTGGTAGTAAACTTCAACGGGCAATACAGCGATTATTATACTTTCAGTGAATTCCGCTCAGAAACGGTCTTCAACATTCATAACCTATAAAATGGGCATCAGTTTTTCTGTCCACACGATTGCAGTCTCTGAGCAAATGAGACAAAAGCGAGCATTGTTCTGCCCCTCAGTTTGCAGCCAAAACAAGCGGCTTGCTGTGCGACAGGATGTCGCTTAAACGCCATCTCAACGTCATGTCTCGGCTGTTACGCTTCTGGCGCAATGGGATGGGGGCAGAAGATGCCACGTAGGTCGGGCATTTCTTCGTCGTGGACCTGCCTTCTCGTCCAGACTCCGCAGAGTTGTGTAGGCTAGGGCTGCATCAAAACAGCTGGGACAAATGTCGAGGTCAGTTTTCGTGCGTTTCCCGGCTGCCGGTTTCGTCTGAGGATGCTGATAGGTGCCGTGAAGAAAGGAGACTAGACGCCGTTGGACCACGATCCCCTGTGTGGCAAGCATTTTCATGGAGGTGCCGTAGAATTCATTTGAATTCTACCAACATGACTGTGGGAGAACCGTAGATACTCGGACCACATGGACCATATTCAGTGCATCTTCACGTTCAGACAACTGTCTGCACGCTCAGACAAACGACTTCACGCTCGAACGACAACAGCCCAAAGACCACGTCAAGGTTATATGTGCTGTCGACACAGTGATTGCGATACAAAGTAATTGCAGGCCCCTAAAGACTCGTAGTAAACTTGAAGGGTGTCTGGGGTAACTCAAATTCATGTAAATGGCAGACACAAGGGTTGGCCGTTGAAACTGGTGGCAGTAGCAGGGTTGGTTTGCCCGATACGCATTATCCAATTTGTTTTCGTTTTTTGTTTTTTTTTACTTTTGCTGTTGAGCATTCCAGCTTTCGTCTAGGTTTCTTTTGCAGCCTGAGCGACATGTCGTAACTGAATATAGCGAGCCGAATTTCATCGCTTGAATCACGCTTTAACATTCATTCAGCTGTGTCCACGCGGAATGGTTTGCTGTATTGCACATTATTCATGCAAAGGTTTGCAGTGTAAAGAGCCGTGTCCATTTCACTGAGGCCATTAAAGTTGTCAGACATTGCTATACTCCGCGACAACTTTTCTTGGCATTTCCGGGGAGAGGAGGAGAGCCTGCGCACAGCTTTATTCAGCGCTCCAAATGGGAGAGGGAACGCGTGCCCGTACCTTCCACTGCATTGCCAAGAAAAGTTCTCGCGGAGTATACACCAACTCATGTTTACAAACAAACTGGAGCGCCCCTAGCGGATGCCACCGGCGCCGCGCATGCGCGATGGAGTGTGGGCAAGAAGCTTGCCGTCGCCCATAAACAAACCATTCAAATGCAATGTTGTCGGCGTCGGTGTGAGTCCCCCTGCCCTTTTTCGCGTTCGAATTGTTGATTCTACGTCTTCCTGGCAATGTCTGATTACTTGAGCGGCCTCAGCGAAATTACTGAGGCTGGTTACACCGCAAAACTTCGCGTGAATAATGTGACATGCGGCGATTCATTCCGCGTGGAGGCCGCAGTATGTACGCTAAAGCCTGATTCGCATGATGAGATTTCGCTCCCAATTTTCACTCGCGACGTCGCTCGGGCGGCAAAAGCGTGAACCGTAGCTGAGATGGTCGACGTTGATACTGAAAATCGCAAGCAGAATCGGACCGAGTGAATCGGGCATAACAAGTCGGTGATGGCCACTGGTAACAATGATCAATATCTCCTCGTATCTACTGTTTACATCGAGCCTGCTTACCAACCTTCAAACGTAGGTCTTTTGAGGCCTGCACTTACTTTTTATCGCAAGTACCGGGCCAACATTTGGTCTACGGGCCGACGTCGTCTGAAAGAGCAGACGACAGCAGAAGCGTTTGAAGGAGCTGACGGCAGTTCGAGCGATCGGGCGGCCATTCGAACTTGAAGACGCACTGAACGTAGTCCGCAGGTGGTCCGTACAACTTGACGGTTTTCCGGCGTTCATGTTGGAACAAAACAAATAAATCTGATGACCACAAGTATCCGTGAATTCAACCCAAAGTGCTTCCCGCCCAAACGATCGTAATCCGACGGCGTCTGCTTTTCCCTTTTCACGGCACATATCCAGATTCTCGGACGAACCGAGCACATTAAAACTGATCTTCAAACCTTTCTCGACTCTTTTGGTACCGCCCCAGTTGCGGCGTTTTGACGAGAAGGCAGGTTTTTGTCAGGTTCCTTTCAAAACAACGCAGGAATACACGTCTCACATGGGGACTTCCGCCCACAGCCCCAGACCGGAAGTGCGCCCAACGCGCCACCACCGTGCCATGGCGTAACAGAATGAGTTTGTGTATAGGAAGATGAAGAATAAAAAGATTTGACTGCAAAAAAGCACGGACTCGCAAAGACGTCGACATTGCATCCCAATAGTTTGTTGATGATTGATGCTGTGCTTCTTGCCCACACCCGGTCACGCATCCGCCTCGCTGCTGATGCGTCGCTAGGGGCTCACGGGTTTGTTGACAAACGTGAGTTTGCATATATGCCGCCAACGTTCATAATAGCTACGAGCTGGGGTTGGCAAAGCACAGGGCATATTCTCAGTTCCTTACATTCAAAGGGTTTGGATAATAAAGTCCTTGCAGCAATCAGACACAAACGACTGCCGAAGTGCTTGTCAAGGAATTATCTAAGAACTACCTAAATTCTTGTCGAGGAATTATGGAAGAATGGGGTTGTCTTGTGCTTGTCCTCCTCTTTTTATTCTTTTGATTTTAAGAATTATCTCTATCGTCAATATCCTCTCTAAGCCGCATGAACCCACGGCTACGGGGTAATCCCCGTGACAAGGTCATCACGTTTTGCGAAGGGGGAAATAAAATATTTATTTCTGAAATTACATTGCAACGAGGACGCTTCTCCTTTGTCAGTGGCGTGCGAGTATACTTGGGTCACAGTGTGAGTAAGCTTTTGTAAAGTGAGAAACATTCCAACCCAATATTGTTGCACAAAAACCTTTAATAGCATCTTTATCTCTCCCAGCTTAGTGTAAAATAAAATGCTGAATTGGACAAGGCACTTTGATTTTGGAGCGACTAAGTGCAATGTTGGGAGCACATGATGTCAGTTACACCTCGCCAGCAGTTATTCTTGCTCACTAAAAGCCCCCAAAGCTGAGTTCGAGGTTGTGATCCTCCTAGTTTGGGGGCGGTGAGTTTGGGAAATTCAGAGTCGGGTGTGTCTTCACATCTTTTAAGGGTGCACAAAATAAGGCAAATGTAGGTTCTGCTCAGACTCGTGTTCGCGGAGTAAAGTTGGTAATTGTGCGTGGAACCTGCATTTTGTTCCTATTACAATCCGAATGACAATTTGGCTTTATTTTTTAGCGCAAGAACGGATCTCTGTCTACAAAAACTTACCTCAGAAACAGTAAATGAGGAATGCAATTTTTTACACTTTTGAGGACACGCCTCCATGCTATCTATACTCGTTTTCACCTGAACAACCATAGTAAATCAGAATCTGGTTGCTCACGGAGTGTTACTAATTGCCCCTTTTGTGCGCAAACGAACATGAGCACACCAGGGATTGGTAACAGTAGTAAACAGAAAAAGCGAACAAACAAATGTTTCGGGTGGTAGCTCGCGCTACCTAGCCAACAGTGGAGGCAACAGAGAAAAATATGCGGGTCGCTTTCCTCCGCTACTGTCAGCGGCGCAAACCACTGCACGCAACATTTGTCCATTCACTTGTTCTGTTCACTACGTCACCAGTCGGTGCGCACCGCTATCACGGTGCCTCACTCCGAGGATGTTTTTGGTTCACTAGGACAGGAGCTTGTACTGTTGGCCAATTTGTTCTGAGATGGAAAGTAGATTAACCTGGAATGGGGGGGAGTGGGGGGTGGGAAGGATTATTTTGCACTAACACGAACGAAACAGCATGAACGCACTATCATAACTTTTTTACATTTTACTCGTACAATGTACTACAGTCGCCGACCGATTTTTCGTACCCGGAGGGGACCATGAAAATGTCAGAATAATCAAGCTGTCCGAAAAATTGGTTTCAGCCAAAATATCAAATTTCTGCGCAAATTCCGCTGCCTATTGGCCACTTTCCACGTTGCTTGATGTTAATAATAAGTTCTCGTGCAACTTCCGCTTCATATTATTCAGTTTTCACTTGTTTGTTGATCTGGTTAGTCACAGTGCCGCGCTTTGTCGGCGCCTTCATTGGCACAAACTGCGAAGTTGAAGTTGGCGCCATTTGGCACTGTTTGAAGACAACGTTTCGTCCACCAAGCTCGCTTCAATACTAATCCTCTTGGCAGAAAACCTTTGTGCTCAAAGAACAGAAGAATGGCAGACGGCCGCTCTTCCTGCGTTCGCACTCTAAAAACACGGACCACGAGAAGAACTAGAAGTATGGGCAGACGGCGGCCATGTTGGCAATAGTGGCACGAGAAAACCCGCCTATAGCCTCAACCCAGCTTGTTTATCACATAGGATGTGGTATCGAGGCTACAGGGCAAAATCAAAACAACCAAAATGGCAGCAACTAAGCTCACGGCGCTATCTAGGCGGCTGTTTTGTGGCTGTAAATTGAGGAAATCATGCAAATTATGTCCAAAACATCGAGCAATAAGCTTTATGGCGTCCGAAATTTCGGTCAATGTTATACATTAACTCTGTGGAATGAGTGATGGTTCGGTGAAAACGTCCGAATAATCGAACGTGTCCGAAAAATCGGTCAACGACTGTATTATTAAAAAGAGTGGTTTCCCTCTAAGTTGCTACCTAAGACTATGAAGGTTTCACTAGAAAAGTAATTTTAAAGACAGCCTTTCTGTTGTGAGTGAAAAACAAAAATATTGGCCATTGTGTGTTTGCGTAAACCATGTTGCGCTCTGTACATAGCCTTCTCGAACAATTGAAAACATTGTCAATCTGCCTAAGTAGTACCTTGAACGTACCAAGTGCTCCCGTGTGCAATTGATGAGACGATGAAACTCATAAAGGGTCGTTGTGGCGCAACAGAAAGGTGACGACGGAGTCGGCCACGGGCAGCACCGGCAGCAACCGGGTGCGCACCACACTGGTCATTCGCATTGAGACCATCGACTTCGACACCCAGGCATGCATGCTCAGGGTCAAAGGACGCAACATCGTCGAGAACCAGTATGTGAAGGTGGGTTGCCCTGCACATGACGATTCTTTCGACAACCACTCACTCACTCACAATGCAAATGTTCCTTTTACACGGAAGATGGGTGCATACCACACTTTGGACCTGGAGATGAACCGCAAGTTCACCCTCGCCAAACGGGTGTGGGACAGCGTCCACTTGGAGCGACTTGGTAAGAACCCGTCTGTGACCAGTTCAGTGTTCTACTGGCTCTACGCCTTGAAGCAATTATAAAATCCACAATTTTTTTTTTTTTTTTTTAGTATGCATTTTTCGGCAGAACGATTGCACTAGCCATTTCACCGAAGCACCTCCGGAGGCTGCCAGTTTCAAGAACGGCATTCTTTCGAACATTGGGCAGATGCAAGTTTTCATTCGTAGCTGGCGTTGCTTAGTTCTGTCCAAGATCGCTCGTGTAGCAAATATTTCGGTAGTTTTGCCGACGGCATCTTTCACGAAAAGTCAGTTCTTCCCATTTAAATAAAATAAAAAATAAAAAATTGACCGCATCTCCACGTGGTGAATGATGTTGATTGGGGCGAAGCTCTGGTGGTGCTTGTCTGCGTAGACGCTGAGCCGCAGCATACCGAGCCTTTCGTTCGTTTTCACCCATGTCAGAAGGATAATGTGTGGTATGGAACGTGGTTATATACGCATTTGAGCATTTGACCGCAGCGCCCTCTCGTCTGTAAACGTTGAGCCAATGCATGCAAAGTTTAACCCGATTATATACGCATTTGACCGCAGCGCCCTCTCCCGTATAGATGTTGAGCGGCTACATGCAACGTTTCATCCATGACATCCCCAGCTCTTGAGTTACTACCAAATCTCAGAGCCCCCTACTCGTCTCGCAGTTGTGGCCGAGTGGTTAAGTCGATGGTCTAGAAATCCATTGGGGTCTCCCCGCACAGGTTCAAATCCTGTCGACTGCGCAAACATTTTTTTTTTTTCGTCAATTTTTTCATCTTTCTTCATTTTTGTTTGCCCTACACGAGCACGTGAGAACGTGCTCGTGAGCTCACGAACACAAGCACCGAGCACAATCACCGGACGCGGGACGGACATAATTTTGTTTCATCTTTTTTTTCATTTCTTCTTTTGCCCTACACGAGCACGTGAGCACGTGAGCTCACGAGCAGGAGCACGAGCACCCGACGCCGGACTGCGGACGGACATATGAACATGGCTAGCCCCTAAGGAGCTTCGCCCCTAAAAAAATTGGTTGGCTCTTTTAGTAGCTATGCTATTAGAACATTTGAAGAGTAGTATTTAGCTCATCTGCCCTCTTGCTGTCCGCCCGATATGATACAAAGGCGTCGCAATGTTTGAGCGAAACTTTGAGTTCTCCAGGTGCACTGTTGATGGCACTAACTCGGATGCCAGTTAAAATTCGACCAAGCAGCTCGCACTCGAGGGACAAAAGCCCATTAGGAGTATGGAGTGTGCTATAAGGACACCATACTGAAAATCCCCGGTGTTAAGACTGTGTTCCGTTTGTTTCCCTTTGTCTCCTCGCCTCCGGGGTTTTAGAGTATGATCACTCTCCAGCTCGCCTGCACAACCACCCTTATTGCTGTAAGGGCACCCCTTCAAGTGAAATCAATCCTTTTTTCAAAGTTGGCAAGTGTCAGCAAACTCTGTCAGTTGGCAATCTTTTTCTGCCTTTCAGTATGTGCATATATCGCGAGTTTTTTTCTTTTAGGAACAGCCCACACACCTACTCCAGGGGTTTTTCCAGGATTGGCAATCTGGGTGTTTGTTACAAGTTTCCAGCATGGGCTTGGGGGGTGAATCCTCCTCCGATCAGAAAAAGATAGTCAAGGAAAAAATATAAAACTAGTTTACTATATCAACAGTCCTATTAATAAAAAAAAAAATTATTTAGACCGGAGAAACGCTTCGTACTACATTGAGTAACTCAGGTCTTTAGGATGGGAAAGCCTCGAAAGCAGTTCTTGTTTTGTGAGCGAAGAAATATTTAAAAATATAAAGAAATATTCCCATTATAACCTGGATTTCTGCATTTCATCTAAAGCTTGCTGCGTGTTCTGGAGAACTCTTGTACATGTCAAAGCAAACCTTGTTTGCCAACATGAAGACCCACTCGTTTTTTTTTTTTTTTTTGGTTGTTGGTTGGAACACTTTTTTTTTCTTATCTGTGCTGTTTTTTCATTTCGTAGTGCGCACCTTGTCATTACGAGCGGTGAAGTACTAATGAGCAGGACACCACATCTGAACGGTATCATCTGCTCGTCAGTGGAGAGTTTTTAAGGCTGAGGAAGCTCTAGACAAGCTTTTCGGAAGGACCCACAAATAGGCTCCATCCGAAACAACTCGCCGTCCGGGCTTCCCAGACCGTTGCCCCGTCGACAAGATGCAACATGCCACTCCGCTCGAGAAATCGGTTGCATACCATGTTCTCAGTCCAAATACGACCTAGCTCGCTCTTGGAAGCTCGAGGAGGCTTGTGATCATGTGGATATTGACCAGTTCCTGCAGCTCTGTCGACGTTGTCTTCACGGACCCGTGAGCCCGCACCGGGATGGAATAGGGATTCGTCTGTTGTGCAGCGAGTTTCCAAAAGCCCCCCCAGAAGATATTTCTTCGAGTAGCTGAAAGGTAAATCAAGTGTGGACAAAGAGGACATTGGATAGTTCAAGACAAAAGGATCGTTTTAGTATTTGAATTCATACTGTGTCGCTCTCCGGAGGGGCTGACGCTTTCTTTTGGCTTCTTGGTACAATGTTTGTGGAGCTTCTGTGTCGGTGTCGGTACTCTGGACCAAATCGTCGCTGTTGTCGTGGGGAATTGTCCCTGGTTTCGTCATCATCGGACGTCTCCACGTCACTCTTGCCGAGCAGCTGTGGTATATCCTGTTCTGTTGGGTAGTTTGCGTACGCAGGATATATTCTAATAGAGCAAATGTGCGCACACTGAGCATACTGTACATTTTTGTTTTGTGTAGACACGTGACTCGTAGTACCCGGTAATGTATCCTAATAATCTAAAACAAAGTATGTTGGGTGCAACATATCTTTATAAACCTTGGCTATATACCCTTATGAAGCTTTCTCAAATCAAGTAAAGACACATTTACAAACAATTGCAGAGGTACAGTAACTTGAACTTAACCTCATGGCGACGTATGTTTCCACTGCTAGAGCTCGCCACGTTTAAAAGACCCGATAAGCCGGAGCAACATTGTTTGCGCCATCTCGTTGCAGTTTGGCGAACTGATAAATCAGGTGCCTTTGGTCCCATGTATATTTCATTACTACAAGCTGACAGTGAGTACTTTCCAAAGGAACCCAATTGGGTGCCCAGAGACTGCAGAGGGTTATACCATGGGTTTGTGTACTTTGTGCATTAAATTGGGGGGGCGTTTGGTGTTGTGTTGTACAGTTGGCTGTCATTAACTCAAACTCCAGGAAATGACAAATTTTGAGTAAATTATGGGAAGTTTGGATTATCAGAAATTCATGTAAATTTGATGCAAGATAAAATTGTGATTTGCAATATGAATGGCTACACATACAAAGCAGATATTTGATGATTTCCTCTACATAGGCCTACTGATTAGGCAGGCAGTCATGCCACACAAGAAACATGTGAAAAGTATAACAAAAGTTTATCCCTCAAAAATGTTGTTTACTGTGGACTGTTTAGACAGCACATGACAACTCAAAACAAAATTAAGTTTGTTCATCATGCAAAGGTCTAACGTGAACTATTAAGCAGGGGACACATGAGCGATTAAAACGGGCACCGTGCGGCAGTTTTCATAGCAACTTGCATGAACACTGTGACGTGGACTTATGCCATGCTGCCACGTCACAGCGTCCGCGCAAAGTTGCTATGAAAATTTCTGTGCGGTGCCCGTTCTCACGGTGCCCTGGTTGAGCCCCGTCTAGTGTGCTTCTCACTGAGCACTGGTTCACTGCGGAGGAGCAACACTCGCCGAAGCAAGCTTCAAGGGTGTTGCTTCTCTGCAGTGCACTGGTGCCCGGAAAGAAGCGCACTCAACGGGGCCGCGGGAACAAGAAGTATAAATTACACAAAAACGCCGTTCGAATTAGGTGGCTTATGAATACATTAAAACCATAGTGGGACAACCAAAATTTTGAAATTTGTTTCAATTTACCAGAAGTATGAAGTATCAGAGTTTGAATTATCGCAATCCTACTGTACCTCGTTAAACTTAACTTAGCCTAGGAGGCTGTTAGGGCTGTGTGTATAAAGCTGGCCTACTCTATCGCAGAGCATGGGAACAGCCAATCCCTGCCCGTTATGGAAAGAGTGCAGCGAATGGCGAGGCACTTCTGACAAATACAGCACAAGTCTAATTTTAGAGCCAAAAGACTCGATGCATTGCCACTCACTCTTTTTTTATAAATGACAACGATAGGCTTCCACCTGCCCCGTGGGAAAGTAGACACACAAAAAGTTTGCACCGTCTGTTAGGTTTTGAGGCAGTTGCTAAGCCTTAGCAGGTACACATGTCGCGTGCGACATACCAGTGGTGACCCTGTCGGGCACTTGCTGCTCCTCTGCCCAGACCTGGCCTGCGACCCGACCCAGCATGCGGACGTGGCTGCAGTGGTGATGCAGGAGGGCCTGGCGCACGTCTGCCTGGTGACGTCCGCCATGACGCTGGTGCGCGCCAAGATCGACATCAGCATCCCCAGGAAGCGCAAGGGCAGCTGCTCACAGCACGACAAGGCAAGGGCTGCGCTCCCTCGATCGTAATGCGTAAAACCCGGGTCAAGGCAAGAGACGCGGGAAGGAAGAAATTTCAAACTCGGCTAACTCGCTCATTTCTCTCGCTTCTTATAGAGCCAAGGTGCTGTCGTCAGCGGCCTTTCTCTGGGACACAGCCTTTGTTAACAAACCAAAGAAAGCAAATCATGAACTTTTAGAAGCTACGACCTTTAGACTTGCGCTGTGTTTCAATTAAACTGTACAACCCACTCTCACAAAGAAAAAAAAAAAAAATGTGCACACACTTAGTTTTTTTTTTAGAATGAACTACGGACTACAACACCAGTACAGTTGTCCGCCATCGGATTGTGTAGGAATGCCGTGAATCTGAGTTTTACTCTGGATCGTTTCAGGCACTTTGGTTCTATGAAAAAGAGGTGTTTTTCTTGAGAGGGGATTTGTGTCTAGCTGAATTCTGAGTTGGTTGTGGGCATATCCATATTCCAGTGATCTGATTGCTGCACAGAACCACATCAACAGGCTTACCCTACGACATCCTGCTACATGTAACCAAGATGCGAGGAATTCGCAGCAGCATTGCACCAAAACTTGATTTTTATTAACACTGAAAATATAATAGCTCAGGCCCCGCTACAGGTCCAGTTCGTTATGGTAGGCTTGTGCGGAATTTCATAACTTTCAATGACCCCCGCAAATAACATACAATTCAATCTCATCTCTGTCAAACTCTGACTGTACTCAGAATTTTTTAATTATTTCTCATGTTCGTAGTCTGCTCATGCAGGTTAGTTATTGTTGAGTGGGCTTCTCACACCACACTCTTGTGTATTGCAGTGAAGTGACAAGCACAGAGTAAGCACCGCAATGTTGGTCATCTTGCTTCGTTGCAGCACACCCGCATACTAAGGGGAAAGCACACCCCCAGAGCAAGATGCTACACACACAGGCTTTAATATATATATTTAAAAAAAAAGAAGAAACCTATTTAGTGCTTTGCAGTAAAATATTTTTGAATAAAATTGTGGCTATTATTTATAATAGATTACAATATTTTGGCGATATCTGTCAAATTCGAGATGTAACGAGGGTACTTAAAAAAATTTATGTGAACTGCTCCAAAGCTGCCTTTATATCGCGACTCTCTCGTTTGGTTATCACCTTTATAGGGGTTTTATATTTTTGAGATGCAGTCAATAGAGTAAATTAAAACTAAATTAGATGACGCGGTAGAAGGAAGCTTGTTTGGGCTGGATTGTTTTGAGAAGGCATACTTACCCTGACTGTTCACATTGCAGTCTTTATTGTCATGAAGTTCTTCGTACAAAATGTCATTAATGTTCATATACCAATAACAAAAAGTTTTTTTTCTTTTTATTAGGAATTTGTTTTATTACAAGCTTTAGAGGAATGGATGAAACATCAATTTGTGTGCTGAGGATTGCTCTACTTTAACAATGGGCTCATTGAGTCTACCTGCACCAGCCTGCACCGGTGCAGAAGAGTGTAGCACGGTGCAGGGCAGTGCCCTTCCGGTGTTTTTCAGGCAGGCTGCACTCATAAACCGAATATGCCGGCATACACAGAGCACAGGCGGTGCGGGCGGTGCCGGTAAATGGACCTTTTTCCTGTAAGCTTCTGCGCACGCGCACACCCTGTCCCCAGGCCTTGCTTCCTGCTGTCGCCATTTTCGCGGGGCACCATCCCGCAGGACCAACATTGTCGGCGCTTATCTTTCCGCGTATTTCGTCTATTTTGACGATTCTTTTTCTGAGTATCGGTAGCATGGGGCATAAAAAGCAATGAAAACTGACATAACGGCATGATGTCAACGTGTTTTGACAAGCGGAGTCCTGTTGAGCTGCCTTTCATTTGTAGTTCGCGGACAAACCGCCACACGGCGCTCGTTACTCAAAAAAGGTCTTTTGGATGAGCCCGTTATTTCAGTGGAATATACAATTTGGTTTACATTTTATTTCATCCCTAAAATAATCATTCATTCCTGTCCATACTGTTCTTCATCAATCAGCATCTTGTTGCCATGCCTAGCTGTTCTGTGTGTAACTCACCTGCTGGTAGTTCTGCCTTTGAGGGAATCAAACCTTTCGTGAGGTTGATGCTAACAAAAGGTTCCGCACAAGTGCAAAGGCAAAGTAGGAATGTCTTCTAGTTGGATGGGACATCACACAAACCTTAACATTTAATGTTTGCGGCGGTATGATTAAAAATGAAGTGTGCGCTCGCGCTCCAGGTGTTTGTTTTGCTGCTTCAGAATTGATTTTTGGCTACTCCAGAAGGTGCTCCGAAGTGACTCTGACCAATCACATCACTGATGTACTGTAAGGGCGTATGCCGGGATTTCGTGGCGTAGTAGAGCTCTTGGCATTTGTTTACCAACGAAGTGGTCGTCTTAACATCAATGAGCTAGTTGGTGTTTTATGATCACAGAGCTCATATATTGAAAATATGCTCGAATTTCATAGCATTGATTTTCGGCAAGCCGTTGAGAAACAGCCAGAAAAGAACTTGAAACCCGAAAAAAAAAATAGCATAAAATTTTGTAATTGTTCATTTCAACAAATACAGAAGTTCTCTAATGTTTCCACAAGCCTAATTGTATCCGCAGACTGTGACCTGGAAACAAGATCACCAATCTGTCTGGTTTTCCTCGCAACAAAGCGGCCGCCACGTAAACTTTCAGTGTGGTGAAATTTGTAATCTGTGCATCAATTCGTGTTTGGGCCGTGTCTCGCAGAGTACCGGTGTTGCCAAAAGCCTAGGTGAAAGCACAGGGTGTCATCAAGCTGGAAAACCTGGAATTGTCAGGGAATTCCAAAGCATCTGAGGGAATTGGTAGCCTAGTGCATTAGCACACCACAGCTCGGAGCACAGGGACGAAAGCTCGCACTGCCGAACATCCTGGGTTCAGTCCCCACACCATCCCGTTTCGGTCTGGACGAGCGTCGTACCGGCGTGTGATCGTGCGTCACTAAACTGTGCGATGCCCGTCAAAGAACCGAGGCTAGCAGTGGTACTCCTCTGGCTAAATTTCTCTCGTCTGCAACAGAGACATCAGATGCCACTTCTCACTGGGTTAAACAAACGCGCAACGGAATTACAATTACTTGGCATCCGAAATGGTCGGGGAATTGTCAGAAAAGTCATCTGAAAGCTGATAGAGTCGGGGAAAGCGACCAACATGGGCTGCACTGGGACGCGCAGCGAAGCGGGGCAGCGTGGCTCGCAGTGGCATGGGTGGCCCTTGCGCCGAGTGACAGTTGCCCGAGGCATCGCTGCGCAATGTAGGCCGCCACCCGGTTCCCCATATTGAACGGCAGCAGCCACTGCAGCCCCATCCTCCGCATTTTTTTTATGAAGGGTAGATGCGGGTTGAAAATTGGCAATTATTTTCGAAGAGTTGTGATTTCGGGTTTTAGGGTGTTTTATCATGCTTGTCTTCATTATTTATGTAAAAAATAGCAAGGACTGGATATGATTGCGAAATGGGTGAAATATGCATTTGAAGAACTCCTGGCAATGCAGAAATGTATGAATTTAAACCATTTTGGCGTGCGCGATTCTTAAAATTGTGTTGTCGCACGCCATCATGTTTATTTCGAGAAGTAGGCCTAGCCCTCTCCTCTCCTTCGCATTCTTCAGTAGGATCAATTTCTCACGAAAAATTAATATAAAAAAAGTTACTTTTTTCTCCACGAAAAAGTGCCACCACAGATCTACGGAAATATTCAAACGCGTTTTTCTCTTTTTGTGATTCTGAGGCAACATCACAGTTTACAGACAATAAATTTTGCTCTTAATATCGTCCTATCCCAACCAAGTTTGGCAGGCATATAGGATAGGTAGAATGCAACTATCGAGCTTAGGTTAGAATAAATGTTTTTATATTTACGAAAACTTAAAGAAACTTTCGTTAGCCCTTTAGAAAAAGCATTTTGGTGACTTTCAAATATTTTAAAATAGAATAAGTATAGCGCACATTATTTCTGTTCTTCATTTTGCTCAGCTGTCTAAAAGGAGTGAATTAGCCTTTTTCATCGGGCTCTTCTAAATGTCTTGCCATACACCATGTATGTGCGAGAACATGGGCTTTTTTGCATGTGCATTACATCCGGAACATAAAAAGCAAGTGATATCAAAACGAACACCATATCTATAAGGAGATCAAGTGCAAGAGATCAAGACGAAAGCAAAACAAAAATAAAAAAGCTGACGCTGAGATGCGTTTACTTTGCTGCAACAGTAGCAGTGGGTTGAGGCATGTTAGTGCGTTTGGTTCTCTTTTGCCGCAAGCCGGTGCTCAGCGGTGCTGCGTTTTCATTGTTCTGTTTTCCGCACACTCCGTCTACTGTGTCTCACATTCCTCCAGGCTCTGAGGAGGTCGCATTTACATTGCCACCGCAGAAGATGGCGCCCAGCTAACGTTCACACCATCCAGTCTCCACACATGTACGCGGCTTGTCCAGACCAACGTCACGTTCCGCGTTACCACTGCCTTTGCCACGCTATACGGCAAAGGGGCGAGTTTTTTTTTTTGTAACGATCGGGGAATCGAATAAAAATATTCAGGGACAACCTGGGAAAGTTGGGGGAATTTAAGGGAAGCAATTGGGTACACACCCTGGAGCAGTGTTTTCCTTTTTTCCGTGTGGGCTGTAAACGGGCTTGGACGCAAGTAACCGTGTGTTCAACCGCATCCATCGAGCTCCAATTCTTCCGCTTGCAGGGTCTTCAACGCTTCTATGAGGCGGTGATGCAAGCCATCCTTCGTCATGTGAACTTTGACGGTGAGCGCAATGCTCGCGATTTTATTTTTTCCGGTCACGTTTAATTACTTGAACACCGTGGATTTCTTTATTGCAGTTATCAAGTGTGTGCTGATTGCAAGCCCTGGTTTTGTCAAGGTGAAAAAATGTTTCTTTCTATTTTACTTTTTTTTTATTTAGGATTTTATTTACTCGCTCGTTTCGTGCGCTGTATCTACTTGAGAGAAGTTTGGTGGACTTTGAAATAGAGCTTACGCATTTATTTTCCTGTCGGAAGATGGAAGTGTTTGTGCGTTCAAAATCGAAACGCAGATCAAATTTTTGATCCCGACATGTTCTGTGTTGTCATTAACTTGTCCACTATCATGATGCACTCGACTAACTTTGCATGTGCCTAAGAGAGAGTTGTACAGATGAGCTTTGCTCCATTACTGCATCTGTTTGCTCGTAAACACGGTAATGAAGCAATCAACTATAATAGAAGAACTTTTAAACTGGCAATATCCAATGTTAAAATTGAGTTCAATATATACAGTCGCTGGCCGATTTAATGACTTCGCAGGGACAGAAAAGACGTCCGAATATAAGAGCAGTCCGAAAAATCGGCAGATTAAAAAACTTACCTTTATTATGTCTAAGCGGGCTTTAAGGAGCCGTAAATAGTGTCTTGCTTCAGGTTACGCCGGCGCGCCCTGTTTTAGGTTACGCCTCCATTTGTGCTCAGCAACTTTCTGTTTGCTTGAGAATCGCTACCTTCTTTTCTAGCGTTATGGTCGAGTGCTTTCTGCGCTTCTTAGCAACAGATCGCGGTGGCAAAAGAACAGAGGGGGCAATGACGTCCAAGCCAGCATAGTCCGAAAGCATGATTCACAGAGACGAGATCGAGATGAGAGGCGCGATCCATGAGTGCAACGGCAAATGAACAAAGCAAAATGGAAACAACAATGATGATGTTATTGATGCGCAGCTAGAGAGAACAAAAGCCGTACAGCGTCACCTAGCAGTACGACTTAGCATAAGTAGCGCTGCCAAGCCGAGCCAATCCATGTGCAGCAAACATAAAATTCAAAATGGCCACTTCTCAGTGGTGTTTCCCGCTGATTGCTCGCGATGATTTTGTCCGAAACATCTAACTTTTGGACTTCAAGCTGTCCGAAACATTGGTCGTAACTATGCACTATTTCTATCAAGTAAGTCACGGTTCCTCCTTTAGGTCCGAAATATTGAACAAGTCCGAATTATCGGCATCCGAAAAATCGGTCGGCGACTGTATCTGGTTTGTCTCAGCCTTACCGACATTTGCACATTCCTGACATTCGTTCATCTCGTAAGACAGCGCCATACAATGGTTTGCATCTTGCAATGTCACGAACATGCACATCATTGAATCCTATGCACCGCAAACAATCTGTCAAAAGCATACAATTTTCGGCACACCTGTGCTTCAAATGGGCACTTTCGCTATATGTATGTATAGATTAGAGTTTAGAATTGGAATTGCAAGTAGGGTTCCGTGTTTTCGGATATATCCGGACAAACTCAAAAAGCGCTCACCGGTAAATTTTTCGTCGCTTCAAATTTATCTGAAAAACTCGGAATTTCGAGGTCTCTACAGAAAATAAAAAAGCAAAAAAGACGTTGTTTTACGAATTAACCCCTTAAGTGCCAAATTTTTTTTCTCAAAAAGTAACCTAAAAGTGCCATATTTTTTTTTATTTTGAATTGTTATTCCTCTAGTATTATACATAAAATTTTAAAAGTTTATTACGCAAAACTCAGCGGAGGCGAAAAAAATATTTGCCAACTAAAATGAGTGCTGCCATCTATAATCAGCGCCGCAAAACTACTCGGACGAGCCTAGCTCATCCGTGGAATTGAGGGCTACCGAAAAAACCACTGGACGAGCTGAGCTCATCCACGGCATTTTTAGCCAGAAAGTGGCTGACGAGCTCAGCTCGTCCAAGGCACTTAAGGGGTTAACTTTCTAAGAAGAGCATAATGTCAGTGGTGCTGAGGAGATGCGACTTCACATCTAAAACTATTGATGAAAGGAGCGTGCCTTTTAGCACATCGAGGTTCCTTCGGGACAATGGGTCGTGGTACCTGGACTTTATTTATTTTGTTTTTGGATTTTTGAACGAAAAGGACGCAGTAAAATAAATTTCGAATTTTAAAGAATCGGGAATCTAACAAAAATAAACTCCTAATTTATGGTGAAAAATAAACTCCGAAAACACAAAATCCTACTTGCGAGGTGAGGACAGCAGGGAGAAGGTTCGATGGCCCCGCCTATGTCACGAGCTTCCTAAGTTTGACGATGCTTTGGCATCTTGTGCACCTGGAATGCGAAGAAGTTGCACACTAAAAGAAGTGTGCCTGGGACCGCTTGGGTACCGCGGTGCCGTCGCCGCCGCTGTAAAAAGCAGGACCCCTGGCACTGTGCATGCGCGTCTCAAGAAAAACGTTGACGGATGCAGTTGGCACGTTTACCAAACGATCAGATCCGCGCACGTCGGAACTCGGGGAAATGACGCGTGCCCCAACGGGTTGCGACGCAGGACCAGTTCTACGAGTACGTGTTCCAGGCCGCGGTCAAGCTGGACCTCAAGGTTCTCCTCGAGAACAAGGGCAAGTTTGTGCTGGCCCACGCGTCGTCGGGCTTCAAGCACTCGCTCAGAGGTGGGTACCGCGATCCCCCGCTAGGGGTTCTGGGTGGCGCGAACGCGCGAATAGACTCCCGTTCGTTTGAACTGTAGGACGCAACGGACGTTTGTTTCGGTTATCGGAAGCTGGAATGACAGTCGTGTCTTGTTGATACGGAGCCCGTTAATGTGGATACCCTGCAACGTGGACTAACTTTTCGGGGACGAACTGGACAATTATGTGCATGTTATTCTTGTTGTGAACAACTTATGTTATGGACAGTTTTTCCTTTTAGCGGGAGGCATCCTTATTAACGAGACATCGCCATTTTTGGAATGCAAGACGAGCTACTCTTGCGGTACTAAACCCTGCCATCTTGAGGCGTAAAATGCTTTCTAACAAACTCCCAATCCCAAAATTTTGTCCGTGCGTCCATCCGTGCATTTCCCGCTAACTTTAGCGGAGACATTGACGTCATGTGACGCATAGTTTACCAGTTCAGTTTCCCGCTAAATTTGGCGGAGTGATTGGTGTCACAAGAACTCGTGTCACTAGACCTACAGACAAATTCAGTTTCCCCACTAGGTTTAGCGAGAAAATTGACATCAAGTGACTTATACACCAGCTCAGTTTCCCCGTTAAATTAATCTCAGAAATTCATGTCATGCGACCTGAGGTCACGAGACCTCTACGTCATTTCAGTGTCTCTGCTAAATTTAGCACGAAAACTGATATCATCTGACCGGATGTAGCACCAATTTTGTTTCCCGCTAAATTTATCGGGAAAGTTGACGTCGCGTGACCCTTATTTCAAGTCAGTTAGCCTGCTAAATTTAGCGGGGAAGTTTTAAAAGAAAATTAGGTTCTTCACTCCTCAAAGCGACTGTTTAATGTCTTCTAAACAAATCTAAAGGATTACTCCTGAAATACTGCGTTTCATGCATTACAGTGGAACCCCTTTATAGTAAACGTGTTGGGACTGGGCATTAATTTTACTACCTATATCAGGAGTTTTACTATATCAGGAGCACCTTAAAACTTAGTTACTGAAGCTATAGAAAGGAAGTCGAAAGTAATAAAACGTTTATTAGTCCAAAAACAAACACCACAACTATAAAAATACCACTTACGTTGCAGTAAACAACTCGGTTATATCAGCTTGGTTTGTAGGTGCCTTGTACTTCACAAGGAAGCTCTTGAGGCTCGTCATGTGGGCATAGTGTTGCCTGTTAGCATCTGCTTCATTTGGAGCCCTCCCAACCGTCCGAATCCAACAAGAGTTCACGTCTTGTAGAGGTGGGTTCAGGTTCTTCCTCTGGGCAGCATTTGCTCAGTTCATCATTCAACGGATGCGTCAGAAAAGGCTCCTTCGTCGCCCGACTTCCAATTAAAAACTTAGTCAGTTTCTTCCCTTGAATTGTTCAGACCATCTGCTTGAAGCTTCAAAGTCTTTTTCTCTCGTAACAGGTTCATTGACTGGCACATTTGCAGTGCATGCTTGTCGAACCATTCGAGCGGCACCGTATCGTTATCATTTTTGAAGCTTCAGAGCATTTTTCATGTTCCACTGTTTTCGTCGGCAATTATGTCCTCAATATGCTTTCTGTTTTCCACCAAGGCCAACCCCGTTGCCACAAAAACGCCGAAATCATCTGCGATTTGGCTTTTGCATTCGGTCGTTACCTGCTTTTTGAACGAGCGTAGTTCAAGTACGATGCCGATCGGTTGTGATGCGCAGTTCGGTCCCAAACACCCCGAAAGAGCAGCACCTCCTCAGTTTTGTTAGGCCTATTGTATTGATATGGCAGACAATCGCGGGCCCCCGAGAATAGAAACAATCATCAGTGACCGCAGCACCACTCAGAAAACTGTCGTCGTACGACGTAGCACTGTAGCCTGTAGCGCTCTGGTAGTTAATGCACACTTTTAGAGTTCCTAGGAACCAATCTTCACCGATTTCAGCGAGAAATTATTATGCTATTGCGGTGAAATCACATTTCATTGGCACTGCCGTGTTTTACTATAACTGGTGTTCCGAGTGTTGACAGTTTACTTAGTCAGAATGTTGAGCCATAGAGGAATTGTAATACAGTCGGACCTGACGCTTCCTTTTTTTTTACAACCGGAGTTTTACTATATGCGGAGTTACTATTACCGGGTTCTACTGTCTGGGACTTTGGAAATGAAGGTCGCTGTACTTTTTTCTTAAAGCCCGAATTCAGTTGTCATTGCACTTGAGGCCTTTTAAACCATTCTGTTGGGCTTATCGATCGGCCTTTTCTCGTGGGATCGGCCCACTTACCGGCAGGTTGGTAATTCGTGCTCTCTTTAGTCACAAGAGAGGTGCCTCTTTGAGCTGCTGGTGCACCACCTCTCTGAGCCTTTTTCTGTCTGGTGCAAATTTGCTTGCTTTTTCCCCAAGCAAGCTTGTTCTTGGCTTTCATAGTCATTAGCGTGGTTTTGGTGTTGCCATATTTCAATGCCACTGTAGTTTTCTTCACTCCAATGTCTCCTTCCCAGAGAGCGCTTTATAGTACTTGCCACACAGAAACATTCTGGAGATCAAGACAGAAAGAAAAGAAAGTAAGAGCAAACTTTGTTGTCTTATTGCACTTAGCCCTAGGGCCGATACAGCCGCGACACAATGGGAGATTGTATAACCAGTTCAATAATGAAATGGGAATTGTCTGGGCGAACAATGCCACCGAATGGCAGGGCCCCGGCCGCTACTCGGTGTCGTTGACTCGCTCACACTAAAAACCTTCGGACGCGAGACTCTCTGGGAACGTCTGGAGCTGAAAAAAGTTGCAATGTTGCTCGCAGAAATCCTCCAGGATCCCGGAGTGCAGTCCAAGCTGTCGGACACCAAGGCAGCCGGAGAGGTAAAGGCCCTGGACCAGTTCTACCAGGTGCTGCAGAACGAGCCCAGCCGCGCATTCTACGGGACAAAGCACGTGGAGCGGGCGAATGAGGGACAGGCCATCGAGACCCTACTCATCTCCGACAAGCTGTTCAGGTGACGGCACGGCTCTGTACATGGGAGGCCAAACTTCTCCGTAGTATGAGGAAGTTCTAGTACGGTGCCTGTAACGCGTCTCCAACCGGTTCGTCGGCTGCGTCCTCGTTTGCGGTCCCTCGATTTCTGCCCAACGACATCGCATTCGTGTCGTGCTGTTGCTCACCACAATTTTGGCGGTGGCGGAGGTGGCTACAGCGGCGTCCTGTTCTGCCGTAGGTCTCGCTCTAGCTCGACAGTTCGCAGAAGCTTTGGCAGCCAGGAGTTAGGACACCGCTACAAAAGCGACGCTTGCGTCCATTCTTTTTTGCTGGAACTTGCGCGATTAATTGCGAGGATTGCGACATCCTAACATCACGACGCGCCGGCTCCTGCGACGCAGTTTGTCACCACTTCGGGACTGCTCTCAAAGCGCGGGCGGCGCGGGATGCCAAACGTGCCTGTCGAAGATCCGTTCCAGTACTGTCAAGACTGTTTATAACAAAGTCGGTTACCGTATTTTCGCGCGTATTACCCGCCCCTGCATATAACCCGCACCTCCAACTTACGACTGTTAGAAAAAGAAAAAAAAGACCTCACGTATTACCCGCATAATTGCCCACAGAAAGCAATGTCAAAGTCACCAAAAACAGTACCTTTATTGGAACATTACTCATCGCTGCAGTCACTGCAACTATCAGTTGAGGAATCTTCATTGTCCCAGAGAGCGTCGTCATCCATGCCATCCAGGCGATTGCTGATACAGCACTTCCGAAAACTCTTGCGAATCATGTCTGCAGGAATCGCCTTCCACGCGTTGATAAACCACTTGCAAAGTAATGCTATGTCAGGTTTGCGGATCCGGCCCGTTGGCGTGAGGTCATACTGCTCCTCGGCAATGCACTCCGTATACTACATGCGCTTCACGTGCGCCTTAAAAGGCTTGTTCAAGCAAACATCCATCGGCTGAAGCACGGACGTCATCCCGCCTGGTATTATGACGAGGTCCGTCTTGTGATCCGCGAGACGGGTCTTCACTTCCTCGGTGTTGTGGCCCCGGAACGCGTCCAGCACTAGAATGGACCTCCGCGCTAACATTGCGCCCGGCCTGTTCTCCCACTTGGTTTTCAACCAGTCGACAACAAGATGACTGTTCATCCAGGAGTTGTCCTCCGCACGCACAACTATCCCGGAGGGCAAATTAGTGGGAAGCGTCTTGCACTTAAAGGGGTTATGACACGAAAATTAAACAGATAGATTATTCTTGAAATGGAATGCTTATAGGCTACTTACTATATAGACCAAGTTATGCGATTTTCAGAGCTCTGGTAATTGCAATATTCAATTTACGAATTTTTATCATTTTCATCTGGCGACCAGGCAACACTGCCAAAGTTAGTCGCACCATGGTGTCCATAAACCACGTGACCATGAACGCCTCTCTCATTCTAGGCGCCCCCATGTTCGCCCAAGCTCCCCTCGCCGCGGTACAATCAACACCGCTCACGCAACTTGGTAACCCGAACGCTATTTTCGCTCTCGCCCCCGGCCCGTTGACCTTCCACCCTGCATGCGCCTGCAAGATACTATTCCTGGCCACGGTGACCACGGCGAGTTCGTCCGTAGCCCTTCGTCGCTGTAGCTGGTTGCCAGCGGGTCGCAGTCAAAATGAACAGCTTCCAACATCTCTTGATAGCAATCACTCTCATCGCTGCTGCGATCAATGTCGAACACTTTGACAAGGAGAGCGATGCCGTAGACGTAATCGCCACGGACCGCATGCTCGAAACGTGGAAGGTAAACCAGGAAGCTGGAGCTCGAGACGCCAAGAGAGCCAAGTCTGTGAGTGCGTGCAAGGAGAGACAGTGCTGGAGGCTGGCTACGTAGCAAGCCTCCAGCTCCACCCGCATCTGCCCCTCCGAGGTACCCGCATATAAATCGATTTATCCACGAAACCATCGCGCCATTTTCAAAACAAATTTAGCAGGATTATAGGAACATACAATGGGTACCTAGCAGTATAGTTATCTCATATTTTATTTTAGCGTGTCATAACCCCTTTAAAGATCACGTACGGCCGTAGCTTCGTGCCGTCTGCTAACGCGCACAACATCACTGTGCAGCGCAGTTTCGAGTTGCCGCCCGTCAAAATGCTCACCGACTTGGAGCCTTTTTTCTGAAGAGTTGTGTCCAGTGGCATCTCAAAGTACACGAGAGTTTGGTCCGCGTTACCACTCCACGAGTACAAGTTCTCGTGTCGCTTTCGGAGCCTGATCACGTAGCGCTGGAAGTTCACTAACTTCTCCTCGTAGGCGTCAGGAAGTCGTTGGCATAAGGTCGTCCGCCTCCGGATGGAAAATCCTTGGCGTTTCATGAATCGGTGAAACCACCCGCGGCTGGCACGAAACTGGTTGCGCGGTATGCCATCTTCTCTTGCCAGCCTCAGAGTTTCGATCTGGGCCATCTCTGTTGATATGGCGTGGCAGCGGCCTCTCTTCTCCTCGATGAACTCTGCCAGCTTGGCTTTCGATCTGGGGGTAGGCTCCAGTCTTGGGACCGCGGAAGGACCTGCGGTCACGGCTTGCACTTTGAAGATCCTGCTTCTTTGCTCTCCACTTGCGTATACAGGATTCGTCGACATCTTACTTTCCGGCCTGCCGCACGGTTCCCGATCTCTTCGGCAACGCTGATTATTTTGAGTTTTTGCTCCGCCGTAAAGGACTGCTGCTGAGCACAGCTCATGTCGAACGGAATGGGACGACCAAGATGGCAAGATAGACATTTCTCGCTTCGTTCTCCCTTCGTGAGTGCGCGGAGAGTCCAGCGTTTTGGCGCGCAGACAATGCAAAGATGGCAACTCCAAAAAAGAAGATAAACAAGGAGAGACGGGAGAAAGTACCTAGGAAGCAACGGCTAAGAGCTGCTCTTCGGCACGTTTTCGGCGGGAGTGTGACAGTTCCGTTTCTTGCCTTGCACTCGCACTTTGCTGCGGGTCGGCGCGTTTTCGGTGGGCGCAGCGACTGACGTTATCTCGATTCCAAGCGTCATGGCGAGCCGGGGCACGTACCGCCCACCAAAGGACCTCAAGACGAAGGTAAAGATACTGCAAGAAGTTGACTAAGGTGCACTTTCCAAGACGGAAATAGCGAAGAAACACAACATCACGAAGAGCACTCGAAGCGCTGGACACCACCGCGCGCTACTTCTCTTGCCAGGAGAATGCGGATGCTGCGTTCAAACTAGTCTCCAAGCTCCAAGCGATCTTTGTTGATTCACGGCTGAGGAACCGCGCACACGCACAGCATCACGGATTACTTCCCTTTGTGATCGGTGAAAATAAATGTCCTAGAACTGGTCACTAATGTGTTAGCTCAGTGCACATGCGCCGCCCAACGCAGCGCTGCACGTAAGTACTTCATTTAATGAGCTTTCGTTAATTCTAACTTCGTTTATTTAGAACAAATTTTCGGTCCCCCTCGAGTTCGAATTAACGAGATTCGACTGTATAGCGAAGTGATTTCCGATTCCCGTTGACTTCGTTCTAACTGGTCTCGACAGTAGTGGTTCGGTGGTGCAGTCGACGTAATCTGGGCTTGAAAGTTGCCGACTGAGACCGCCTGCACATTCGCCACTCACCTCAGGTGCCAGGACGTGGCGCAGAGGAAGCGGTACGTCGCCCTGGTGGACTCGGTCCGAGACAACGGCGGAGACGTCAAGATCTTCTCCAGCCTACACATTTCGGGAGAGCGTGAGTGGTCTTTTGTGCTACTCCTTGGTTCGCTCATACTCAATGGGTTTTTGATGGGAGGAGAAATGTATGGTGGTGCACGCGGGGAGAACTTTGTGTCGCAATGTTGTCGTACGTGTGGGCGCGCATGCACCTCGAGAGCCGCGTGTTCTTCATTTCTGAATTGCTGCGCAATTTGTCCCAGCGAGTATAAAACTTTCGACGCTTCTAATGATAATGTCGGTACTTGAAGTTAAATAACATCCTTCGTGGCTTACCAACATATATCGTCGGTAATATTTAGATGCTCGCAAATATCGGTGTAGCTCCACGTCGTTGAAATAAAGCAGCATTGGGAGAGAAAAGCGGTTAATTACACCCCGGCCATAAATTTTCGGTTTTAACCGAAACTATTGATAAACATTCGTCGGCGTCAAGAACACAAAATTGTTTAAAAACGGAAGAACACCGGTTTCTGGAAAGTTTTTCTTCTAGTGAGGACTGTTTTCGTCGAGACGACCTTAGACGTTTCGCAGGAGCATGCTCTCGAGGCTGCATTAAAATGGAGATGTGGGCTAGTTGGTACATGATTCTTTAAAATATATGTGACATCAAACGGGAACAAAAGGGGGGGGGCACAACAATAAGCGCTTCGTGTTGTGTGTTTCTTCTTTTGTCTCTGTTCTGCGGTACGTGTTGTTTAAAAAGTCTTAAGATTGGTTCACACACTTGCATTGGACTACAACTGAATATGCCACAGCCGGTTTTAGACCTCTTGTGACCTCTTACAACCAGCTACACAGCAGAGCAGCCAGTTGTGAGCAGTCGCGAGACGCTCAGGAACTGGTTGCAAAACAGTTGGCTGTAGTGAAACGCAAGGGCGGGAACCAGCTTTTGCCGCGAATCGCGCGTCCTACCTGTCCTGAATCAGTGGAATCACTCACCTTGTAGGACAGTGGCACGATAGTTGGATCACTTAGCCAGTCACTATGGATTCTCACAATGGCTTTCTTCTATTATAGTCCTAACTGGACGACAGTGTTCAAAACCTCATTGGCGGTCATTGGTGGATGAACCTTGCTAAAAAAGCAACATGCCTTCCTCATTTTGCCTGAAAAAAATGTAATTTTTTATGTAACCTGGAGCAGAATGGTCGCATGATACAAGCAAAACGCTCGTAATGATTGTTAAAGAGCGCTCTGACATTGGCCCATGTTTGGACCCATTGTCCGTGGTCTGCAAGTACTGTCAGCTTATGATATAACTGTGAAGCGTCGTAAGGGCATATAAGAATTGTAAAAGAAATTTGAACTCTTAGTTCATT
Source organism: Ixodes persulcatus (assembly GCA_013358835.2). Taxonomy (NCBI): domain Eukaryota; kingdom Metazoa; phylum Arthropoda; class Arachnida; order Ixodida; family Ixodidae; genus Ixodes; species Ixodes persulcatus. Next base: position 84,341 of record JABSTQ010010574.1, read on the forward strand.
AAGAGTCTCTTTCACTATTAATGAAAAATATTAGTAACCATACAACACAAATTGCTAAGAAACAGTGATCTTTGAAAAATACATAAACACCAAGACACAGCCAATTTTTATTATGTAGATAAACATGGGAAAATCTATGACCTAGATATATTTAGGGTTCGGAGTTTTCGGTTTAAACCGATAAGAACCGTAAAAGTATGCCGAATCCATTTTCGAAAATTCGGTTTTAACCGAAAAAGGTCAGTTTGTAGGTTCGGCGTGTTTGGTTTAAACCGATAAAAACTGTTAAAAGTATGTCTAATCCGTTTTTTAAAATTCGGTTTTAACCGAAAAAGGTCAGTTTTTAGGGCCCCGTCGAGGTGGGTGGGGGAGGGGGGGGAGGGGGGGGGGGGGGGGGGGGGGGGGGGGGGAGGGAGAGGGCTTTGCAAGGTTCGACATTGTGTGACGTCTTCCAAAGTTCAACATGCAACAAAAGAGGTCTTGGATTGGCCTTCATGGGACATCTGTGTCCTTTCTGTGGCGGGCTTAGTGTGTCAAGTTCCCGGTCCTAAAAAAAAAGTTTGGATGTGGCCTAATATAAGGATTTTCGTTTCATGCACTCTAGAGGACATCGAGGAAAACCCCTGAATACCTTTCTTAACACCATCTCTCAAACTTTCCTGTGGTTAAACATAAATACGATAGATTTTTTTTTTGTCATTCCGCTGGTTATTGTACGCTGATCACCTCAGACGGTCATGTCGTTAGAACGGGAAGGAAAATTAAGCGCGCTGAAGATTGTGCCCGCGAATTCCGCGATTTTGAGGTGTGTCCTGACGGAAGTTGTAGCGTAGCGAAGACCACATATGTATATCTGCCGTTATTCTTTGAGTAATCACAAATATCGCAGCTACAAGGATCATCTGATCCGGTGTCCGATGGTGTTTCTTTCATATTCACCGAAAAAAAAAAAAAGGTAAACCTTTTTGGGAATAAATATACACCGAAAAAAAAACGAAAATTGAACTTTTAAATAAACGCCGAAAAAAGTATGCCGAATTTCGAACAAATTAAAACCGAAAATGCCGAACCCTAGATATATTCGATACTTTGTAAACAAAACTAGACACTGAAATTGACACAAACATGCAGTTGGGCTCGCGAAGGAGGTGCTCGAACATGCCCGATGCAATGTAGCATATATTAAAATATGGTATATCGGACCTCAAGCCCCAATACAAACATATACATCTATCATTTCGAGCTCCACTGAGAAGTAGACGGAAACAACATGATGTTTACTTACATCGCAAGGAAAAATGTTTGCAGGGCAAAGCAGGTTTGGAATGGGGATTCACAAACATGGCTCAGGCTTGCGCTTTAAAGGGATACGGAAGGACATTTCGGCGCTTATTTCTTGGTCTGTTCGTGTTCAAGGGAGCAGTATCAGCATCAAACACACCAATCTCTCGTTGAAAAAGACGCAAGAAGGGGATTTTAAAAGAAATTAAAGGATTAGCAGAGAGCACCTGGTGGATGTCGCTAACGCCTCGTTTGTAATGCCCATCTAGGAACCTTGACAGGCAGTGATTATAACTGTCGTCTTCGGCCACCATGAGAAAAGAGGGGAAGGAGGAACTCGCCTCTCCCCGAGACTCTCTTTCGTCTGTCCCAGGTGTCGCTATTGTCCCTCTACAACAGTGGTCTCAAACTCATTTTAGTGTGGGGTCTGGATAGCCCACTGTGGAAAGGCTGAGGGCCAATGTTAGAAGGGGGGGGGTTAAAAGATTTAAAAGGGAAGATACCTCGTGCTGTATTCTTTCTGTCAACTTAGTACTGCCAGTGGCATCTTTATGTTGATTTGTTTACATGACTACTTGGGGGCTCTGTACTGATGTAGTAAGAATTAAAATGACACCGTCCCGCCAACGTGCTGGCACTTTGAATAGAACAAAAGAGCAAGTACACCGTCATCCCCGTTTCTTAATTCACTTGGGAATTAACTAAGCTCGACACGTCTTTAAAGAGCAATCAGTTAATTTGACATTTCTTGCTTTCCTGACGATTTTTTTTACAACACTGAAAAAAAGACTTTCCTTTTAATGGTAATATTTTGTTTTTTGTAAATGGTGATATTTTTCTAAGGTGAGAATCCCGAGCTCCTGCTGAGCGATAATTCGCGCAGCCGAGTGGCATCCTTCAACAAAGAGTTTGCGCTTGCAGCCTAGTAGCGGAATTGTTGTACATTACAAAAACCTGGGAAGCAAAAAATAAAGCTAAACAAAGGGCAGATGAACACAGATAAGTAAGAACTATGTGAATACAAGAAAAGAGCACAGCTACATTTCGAGCAAAAATGAATCGGCGATATATCACTGGCTCATGCCATTTTTAGCGCTCTAGGCATGGCAACCGGAACTCGTAGCCGGTAGCCTGCGAGGCGCGTCCCAGCAAGTCGCGTGTTTGAGACTCTCGCTCCACAGTGTTATAGAAGAAGATTAACCCGTCGCTCAAAATTCTTACAAAAGCAGCTTTGGGGTTAGTTGCGGTGGCCCGATCGCTGGCATGCTTCTGGCACTTCGGTGGCTGGAAGGGCTAGGGCATCCTCTCGACGTCAGCCTCGCCGCAGTTTTGCTCGTCCTGAGACAATCTACGTCACGATTGCGGCGGATGTGACGTGCTCTTCGCTGGCTGCTCTCCGAGCGCTTGCCAGAGTGGGCCGTTTATAACGAAAAATACAGCCATCAGACTCAAAATACAAAAGGGTGATTGCCATTTACGAATGTTGTGGATCATATTCAGCCTATTTCTGAACACGATGAGTATATTTCGAATTTCGTTGAAGTATCCCTTTAATGTACAGCTCATAATTGCTCAAATATTGCTCAAATATTGCTTAAATTGCTCCTCCAGTACACTACCGTAAAATACTGGAGGAGCACCCCCTCCATCTTTAGTGAAATTTGGGTTAATCTAGACATGGGCGCTTGTCTCGTCAAATCAGGCGCTTGACGTACCATTTGCAGAATTCCCAAGTTTGGGAAATGTTAACAGTGGGCGCTTGAACGGGAACGAAGTGGGTGCTTGCGCGGTATCTTAAGGTGATTCAGGGCAGGGACAGTCAAGGAAAATCGGGAGCGTCGCAAACTCCCGAAGGTACTCTGGAGATCCCCTAGGTTGGTAAGCATCCAGTCTGAAAACCGATCATACCCCTGCCACATGTGTTTTCCAAGCTTCCTGGACCGTCCATGTTTCTAAGTGAGTGTTCTTCTAGTTAAACCACCATGTTGGAAGGCCCTCTAATAATGCTCGACTCTGAGACAAATGCTCCATATTGTGTGGGTCATTGTTCGCGAGGAGGCCTGGAGGCTTCTGCGTGACTTTATTTGCAGCACTTGTGAAACCGCTATAGGTGTTCCTCGCCCATCAATCGAGAAAGAGTAGTGTTACTCCAGATAAAAGAGTCTGAGAACCCCGAAAGGGTGTGATTTTAGATTACTGGTTCTTCGTTGCATTCGAGAGAACAAACATTCTTGCACTAACCATCAGTATTGCCAATTTAGCGGTTTTCCTTTAAGTTTAGCGGACTTCTGAATTCTCTAGTTAAACAAAATTGCTGTTTAGCAATTTTTAGTGGTTTTCAAGCGATGTTAGCGCTTTTTTTGGGTGTTTGGAATGTTCTCAAGTTTTTCTGTTATCAGTCGTAATAGCTTTATCTGTTTGGTAAGTCGGAGTCGTAGGGCTGTTGTCTTTGCTTACTCTCAGCAAAATTGTCGTCATTGAGAGTAACGCGTGCTACGCCATTTAGCCATATTACTGTAACAAACCTCGAAACATGCTTTCAACAAATTTCTTCATTAATGTATAAGTTTGATTTCCAAGTCTGCCAGATGAAATGGGGCTAAATGTTTCTAAACTTCAAGAGTGGTTACTGGAAGTTCCAAGAGTCGTTAGACAAGTCGGATGCCTCTACTGGAATATAAAACTTTTTGGAAAGCATGCGAATTCGTTGGGGCTCTAAACTGCCACCAAATATATTGCACTAAAGACTGGTGGGATGGAGGTATAGGTACGTCGGCGGATATGGCCAGACAACACACCTTAATAACACCCGGTAACAGTAAGATCACACGTTGGACATTGTTCTCTGCAAGGAAGCGATCCGAGTCAACAACCTAGCTTCCTCCTAATGGTACTTTTATTTATTATACCGCTTGCAGACTAATAGTGATAAATTGTTCTAGAAAGTCATCCTTACCCTGCACCTGAGGCTTTAGCTGTTCTTTGAGATTTCTATTGTGGGTATATGATCTTTTAGGTGGCAACACTGCAATTTGTACGTGGGAATACCTTTTCCATTTCACGGGTTTTGACTTTGGGAAGTTTAACTAAACAAAACAGTAATCTTTTCTATTGTTTCTTTTTTTTTTTTTTTTTTTTCAGAGCTGGACCTGCTGACGGGCATTGCGGCTCTGCTGCGGTATCCGATGCCCGAGCTCGAAGACGAAGAGCTGAGCTCGGACGAGGAGGGCTAACAGCTGTGTGCCCTAGGAAGTTTTAATTTAATTACCGCTATTGTTGTTACGAGGAACGGTGTACATACACGACGACTGTCATCTAAATTATTGAGGGCGGCGAAGAAGTGGCGGATAATTTTTCCAGCATCAAATGCTTCCACCAAATACTTTTATTACCATTTTAGGATTAGCCCGATTGTGCTAGGAAGTATGGAATAATATCCGTACACTTTGTAATGCAATGCTAATATACTCGCATATTCTGCATTTGATTCTGGAGTTTAAAAGTGTCCGAAAACGATTGCGAAACTATGCACGATGAGAAAAGGCTCAGGCTAATGAAGTTGCGCGAGAGGCGAAAATCGCTCGAAGCATTCCTTTTTTGAGGATACATAAATATGTACCAGTTTTGCCCGTTTTATTGGTTGAATTCTTTTTTGAGGGGATTTTGACAAGAACTGTGATGTGATTGCTGTGCCATTTGTGCCAAAGGGCTAACCCTGCTACATATTACCAAAATGTGAGGAATTTGCGCCAACGTTGTGCCAAAACTTTATTTCCCTTCAATAATACTGAAAATAAATAGCTCAGGCCTCGCTACCCAGCCCCATTGTTACGATATGCTTGTGCAGGTTTTTCAGGTAACATACTACCATATTTTCCGGACTACAAGTCGCACATCCGTATATTGCGCCATTTTCGCAGAAAAGTTTGTATATAAGTCGCTCCTTTGTATGAGCCGCCCCTTCATAGCACGGTTTACGCGATGATGTTTTTGTTTTACATGCTTTGGTATTGCGAAATCGGAGTTCCGCACAATCGGCTAGATTGCACATACCTTTTGATGCGCAGCTTTGACGTTTCAACTCGTGAGAAATGTCCATAGCACGGCGCTGTTTGGCAAGGGCAATCGAATGTTTCGCAGCAAAAGGACTTAGAACATGCAAAATGAGAAGGCAGTCGGCTTTATTCGAGCGTACACATGCCGAGCTAAAGAAAGTTTAACGTGCTAGACACTCGTGAACCAAGCTTTGGACCACTAGGCCTAGCCTTGACCTAATCATGGAGACGACGCAAGCTTTGATGCGCAAGCAGATAGATAAATCTTGGCATAGTTCTTTGGGTACCGCTAAAAGATCAACTAGCCGCAATCTTTCCCTTTACGTGTAGCAACACGGCTGGAGCATGGCAGATAAAAACTGCTCGTCAAACAGAAACTAAGAAAGACGCGAGAAAGTTTTCTGCAACGCGTGTATACCAGCCCACTTACCTTTCATGTTACTGGACTGAAGCAAAAGTATACAGAACCCTGGCTGAATTAGGCAATGGCGATCACATGCTGTAAAAGTTTTATTCTCACTGTCTTGCCTATGCACATTGAGCTGCTTCGGGGAAGGCGTAAAACTTCTCACTTTCCATGTGAGTTATGAAAGTGTAGAAGAGTGCGGCGACAGCAGTGCCTCCTGGAAGGGGCAACACCACCTATGGCTACATAGTTACGGCGCTCTACAAAAGATGGTACGCGGCGCAAAAAGGAAGTTGCGTCGCACTGTGAAATAAAAAAGAAACGCGTATAAGTCGCATTGTTGTATAAAACGCATCAAGAAATATGTTTGAAAAAAACCATGGCTTATCGCAGGAAAATGCGGTATCGAATTTATTTCGCGCCAGACACTGGTGGTACTCGGAAGTTTTGCCAATAATTCTCATGTTTGTAGTCTGTTCTGTTGAGTAAAGGCTGAACCCCATGGAGTGAATAACTGAAAAACATTGCCCGACGACGCACTTGCTTTGCGCGCGACATATCAGTCACTCTGCTGAGTCACGCGCAGACCAAAAACTGATGAGTAAAATTCGTCGATTTTTCGCAGCATATTCGTCCCGTGGAGTTCAGCTTTTAACTAGTTTCGTTGAGTGCACTTCTCACCGCACACTGATGTAGTGCAGTGAAGCACGAACTGCGAAGTAGTCATTGCGGTTTTTTTTTACGCATCTTGCTTTGCCGCAGCGCACCCGCGTGCTCAAGGGAAAGCACTCCTCCAGAGCGAGACCTGGCAAATTTCTGAATCCTATGTTTACATATCCACAACCCAGTGTGCAATCTTCACAGTCCAGCACGCACGGGCTCGTGTCTTTTGAAAGCGAGGAAAGTGTGCCATGCGCACGAGATCTGAAAACTGCCTGCAGCTCTTTACTGGAACGGTCTGGACGCCGCATTTAAGTGTGGCGTTTTTAGCGGATGCTCGGGACGAGCTCACATTAGTAGGCTGCTAAGACCGGCAGTTTCAATGGCTTGGAATGCAGGTTGCAAAAGAACTGTATATGCTCGCCGTCAGCCTGCGTCCGGAGCAATCCTGCACACAGCTATTGCCGCCAGTGCGATATCCTGGCTGCATCTTTTTTCCATTTGAAATTTCGCAAGGATACTTTCGGTATTGCAAGAAGATTTAAATGGACTCTTCCCTAGGTTTATTTTTTTATGCTTTGTTGTTAACCTGAATTAAGAATTGCAGTTTTATTACAACCTCAAAACTTAAAGGAAAAAGAACAACGTAAATTTAGGTGCTTAAAATTGTATTTTAACATTATTTCAATGGGATCTCATACTTAAAAGATAATGAGTCATAGCAGTTTGCACTGTCCTTCATCAGTCTTCATCTTGCTATCGTGTCTGGTGCTTCTACGCGCAACTAACCAGGTAGTTCTGTGTTTGAGGGAATTGCTTCTGCTGTGCAATTGATGCTAACAAAAGGTTACACATAAGCGAGAAGGCAAAGTAGACATTGCCTCTTAGTTGGACAGGCCAACGTTTGAATTTTAATCTAATATATGCAGTGATATGAATGACAATGAACTGTGCACTTATGCTTCAAATGCTAGCTTTTTTTTTTGTTGCTCTAAAATTTACTTGACCGCTCCAAGACTTGTTCTCAAATGACTCAAACCAATCGCATCACTGCAAGAAGGGCCACAGTCTGCTGGCTCTTTGTATGGGTTGATAAATCTGACTCATTATTACAGTATGATCAAACGCAGAATGTTTCTACAGATGCTCCTCAACTGCCTTCCATGTCTTCTTTTTTTTCTTTGGTACTTTAGTGCAGAGGTGTGCACAGGTAGCCGTGTTACATTCACGAAGGGTCCAAACTGGGCTTTACACATACATCTATGAGGTGGGCCAAGGCAACACTCTTCTACTCATCAGTTCACAAGATCCACGGAAGAGCGTCGTCCGAAAGCGGTTCTCTGTTTCCCAGACGTGAGCAGGTACGGGCATATAGTGATCCTAGCATCACCAGAGGTACCAGTCTCGTGGGCGACGGAGAAGAACCATTTTCGAATAACGCTCTTTTTCCGCAGACTTCTTGTTGGCCACAAAAATCACGATAGAACCACTTTCCACCGCAAGCAGTGTGCATCCAACTTTCCATCGCTTTTGTCCATGTGGGCTTGGCTGATAGCCTAGCGAGCGCCACTGAGCGGTTGTTCCACGAAAAGGTGCCAGGCGTCCTAGGAAGATTGACAGCTGACTGATATAGTAACATTTGGCAAAGGCACATTGCCCAATTCTCAAGGTGACAATAATTAGTACACTTCTGAATAGCGTTACTGATGTACTTACTGAGGAGTATTGTTCAGATTCCCTTCATAGAATAGTCGTATAGAGCCCGCAGTAACAAAATGGAGCGAAATGTTGTATTTTATACGCCAAAACTTTAGTGGCGCGTCGCGGAATGTAAAAGAAAGTGTGTTTTTCTGTGGTGAGTTCTATTTTAGATTATGCTCGTGTCATGCGATTCCTATCATGACTATCTTAAAAATAAACTAGAAAAACTTCAGAATTTGGCCTTATACTTTGTTCTAGGTACCTCTGACCCTTGCATTAGTGTGTCAGTTCTGAGGGCTGTGCTGATATAGGAAACACTCAAAATTTGCACAAAAAAAAAAAAAACAGGTCTAAGTTTTTTTTTTATTTCATGCTTTATGAAAACACTGGAATTCATAAAACATCTGTTTCTTCTCGTTGCGACAATTCCAAAAAGATTGATGAATGTCGAAAGCAGACTGTTTAGCGAATTCATTCTTTCTTAAAACGTCCAGAGGGTGGAACAACCTTCCAATGAAGTGGGAAACGAAAACAATGTTTTCTTTTCCCACTTCTCTGATTATATAGAATACCCCCTACAATACTGCCCACATGGCAATCTAGGTTCAGTGTAAATAAAAATATCAATGATGTTTACAAGAAAACAAACGCCAAGTATATTTTGTGACGTAATCAACATTTGTTTATAACACTTGCAGCATTTACTTCACATCCTCGTGCTACTTCGATATGTATGAGGTGTGGCAGAAAAATGGGAAGACTAGCAACACTGCATGAACTGACAAAGCTGCTCCTTACCCTTCACATGGCACTTAGGTCAACACCTCCCATAAACTCGGCATAAGCTTCAATAGACTTGATACCGATAGCCGAGAGCGTCTTTAATTGTATTTATGAGGTGCGTTACGAAAATGAACTAGAAAAAGTTTGAGCAACGTTGTGTCAAGGAAAGGGAGTTTAGCACGACGCGTTAGATACAAACATTAAAGCAAATTTCACTCTGACACTGCTATATCAAACTTTTTAAAGCTATTCTATAGGAGATAGCCGCCATCTTGCTCGCCTGGGGTGTGCTGGGGCGCGTGCATAATCCGATCACGACGCGTCGTGATCGGATAATGGGTGTGCCCAAGCGCACCCCAAGCGAGCAAGATGGCGGCGCCTGGAGGCCTTACTTGCAAACGTGCATAAACCGTGCAAAGTCAAACTACAGTAACAACAAAACTATGTCGCGAGATTTATTTTTTATTTTTTTTTATTCTACTTTTTTGTTTAACTTAGACATGAATTAAGCTGTTTACACCTCATATATTGAAGTTCATATTTTTTTTAGAACTACCTTATATATTTTATGCAGTTTCATGTAAATATTTTCACGGCTGATTCTTTGAAATCGTTATTTAGTTGTACCCTCTAGGAATTTTCAGCCTATTTTTATGATTCATCAGTCAAACCTCGATGTAACAAACTTCTATGTAACGAAACCCTCGATGTAACGAAGTACATAACTTTTTCTAACCGCAATAGTATGCACGCCATGTCTTTTTGACCTCTATATAACGAAGTCCCCGTTTGCCGAAATTTCTATGTAACGAAGTTTTACGGACAATTCGGCACAAACTTTTGGGTCTCAAAGGAGATTTTGGGAAGCGCATGCGCTGAAACGGGACCCCGATAAAGTGCAAAGGGTGAAATGGGCCGAATCTGGCGAGTGGGTTGTACAGAAGCGCCACTAGAGGACATTACAGCCGCCTGCCATTTCTTCCGTCGGCTTCGTTCGCGCTGCGTAGTTCGTTTCGAGGCCTAACTGAAAGCGTGCATTTCTCGTTGTCCTGGGCGATGGAGCCTTGAAGGCGATGAAGCCACCCCTAACAACGTCGACCTCGACGACTTTCTATACGCCGACTCTGCTGTCATGCGACGGAGCAGCTGACCGACGAAGCGATAGCTAGCGATGTTCGTGGGAACTCTCAAGACGGGGACGACATCAAGCCTGATGAGAAAGACACCTGCGATGTGCCCAGTAACCGTGAGGTGGTGGACGCGATCGATGTCTTGAGGCGGTTCGCAAGCACACACCAAGACGAAGACGCGATGCAGGCCATCTGGCTATGCGAACATCGTATGATGGCAATAATAATGCCAAGAGTGCTCCAGAAAAAGGTGACGGAGTAGTTTCAACCGAAATAAAGACGTCCTCGGTGAGTTTTGTGCACCCGAGAAACATTTGTGGAAACTTTCTTTATTGTTAGCCCCGAATTTCTATGTAGCGAAATTTCAATGTAACGAAGTAAATTCAGAATTTTACCGACTTCGTTACATCGAGGTTTGACTGTATTACGTTATCTTATTACGAGGCCCGGAACGCGCCTTCGACCCGTGCGTCCCAGGCATGAAAAGTGGTCCCGTAGTAGCGACGGATTACGTCGCAGGAGCCGGCCTGTTATGCTGTCGGATGTTGCGATCCTGGCGGTTGGTTCTAGAAATGCCGGCGAAGAAGGCAAGCGTCTGCAAGGGTCACTGTCGTCGCGGCGTCTCATTTACACTTAAGAAATGCCTGCTCGTCTACTTACCCGCAAAACTCTCAAAGAGCCAATCTCTGCGATCTACGAAATCAGCTCAGCAAATGATGAGTTAGAGCATCTGTTTAGACCTCAAAGTGAGGTCTGCGCTGTGGCATTACGCAATGCAAGCATGACGGGGGGGTTGGTGGCCGAGTGGTCTAGCGCACACCAGCTTGGAGCACGTGGAGCGAAAGCTCGCGCTGCAGAACCCAGGATCCTGGGTTCAATCCCCAACCCTGCCCGTTTCGATCTGGATGAGCATCGTACCGGCGTGCGGTCGTGTGTCACTACTGCGTAATGCACGTTAAAGACCCCAGGCTAGCGGTACTGCACTGGCCAAATCGCTCATCTACAGCTGGGAGACTCGTCGCCCGTTGAGGCAGACCAAGTTCTAGGCTGTATAAACATACAAACAACCCAATTTTTTTTGCAAGCATGACGCTTTGTATTGCTTAATGCCACAGCGCAGACTTCATTTTTAGGTCTAAACGGATGTTCCGCCTCATCATTCGCTGAGCTGATTTCCTAGATCGCAGAGATTGGCTCTTTGAGTGTTTTGCAGGGAAGTAGGCGTGCAGGCATTTGTTGGAGTGTAGTGCCTGCCTTGGTTTCCATCGACCGTCTAGCCGCAAAGCGAGATGCAGCAGAACGGGCTACTGCCGTTTCTACCTGACGCGAGAAGGGTTCACACTCGTTGCAGCCGACTACGATCGAGTCCGACAGAATAGGCCATTTACTATATTCCCAAGCGCCCCGGCCCGCACTCGAGGAATCATGGGAACGGTGTTCCTTCATTTCTTTAGTGATCAGTAATTTCGACCAGTTCTATGGTTACACAGTTTTAGAGGGTAATTCGGAGTCAACCTGAACAAGCGCCTTATAGAGCCCAAGGACCTGTCATATCACTTCAAATTGCTTGTCAATGTCAGCATTTTTGATACTGTGCATGCTGTCCACCCTTCAACCTGGCTGAGCTGCAAAAATCTCTTACAATGTTATCATTCTCGTAAACGTTGTTTAGCAGGAATTGCTGAAAAAGCCGAGAATTCACAACAACAAAAACCAGGATTTAGCTCGGAGTCAGTGGGGCTGTTAATAGCATTTTTAGCGTTTCTAACTTCATATCAGCGTCTTTGAAGCTGTACGAGAATGATAATACTGTAAGAGATTTCTGCAGCTCATCCAGGAGGTTGAAGGGTGGACAACATGCACAGTATAGAAAACGCTGACATTGAGGAGAAATTTTAAAAGTGATATGACAGATCCTTGGGCACTATATGAGGGGCGTTCATAAAGTTCGTATTATCGGCACAAAAAATTAAAGGAAACAGAGCAAAACAGGCATCAACATGAGCGCGCGTCCCTCTAGTTTCCGCTCAGTATGCCGCTAAAATGGCACCGCCCGTCGGTGACAAGCACATGCAGTGATCCGTTTTTTTTTTTTTTTCATTTGAAGGGAAGCAATGCCAAGGATATTCTTTCCAATCTGGGAGCGTTGTTCGGGGACAACGTCCCAGTTTACGAAACTTCTGGTTAAATGGCACAGACGCTTCTAGTGTGGCCAAATAAGAGGAAAGCATTTCACTGACGGCGACCAAGTGATTGCTGAAGTGGAGCGATTCCTGAACACTCAAGACGAGGAGTTCTATAACAATAGCCTCCGGCATGTGGTGCATCGCTGTAAAAAGTGGGTAACTTTTGGTGGCGAACATGTAGAGAATGTCTCAACTCCTCCTCGAGTTCGATTGCTGAATCTCTATTCCTTCGTCACAATAATACGAACTTTATGAACGCCCCTCGTACTACGCTTGTTTAGAGTGACTTCGAAGTAGACCCAAAACTCTGTAACCATGGAAGTGGTCGAAATTACCGATCACTAGGGAGCTGACGGAACAACGTTCCCATGATTCCTCGAGTGCGGGCGGGGGCGCTTAGGGGATTTAGCAAATGGTCTAATGGTGGTTGTAAGCTGCTTAACCCCGTTGCCATAGCAGCTGATTCACACTTGCGTGAGTGCGACCGCAACGACTTGCAGCGTTAATCCTTTTACGGATTGCTATGGCAACAGGGTTTTAAAGGGCCCTTGAAAAGAAAAATCTTTTTTAAACAGACTGATTAGGACACGCGTGTCAAAAAATAAAATTTACGCGAAAAAAAAATTAGAGCAATATGGACGGAGAGGAATTTATTTCAAATTCTGCGTGCACGTCATGGAATGGTCATTCGCTCAACAAGGTGGTAATGCGCTCTTTCCACCTCAACGTGATGGTCAAGCCGATCCACCTCTCCTCCACGCGCCCGAAATGCCGAGTGAGAAAAAAAGTGGAAAAGAGGTGACTACCGACTAAATCGCGTCTCGCGCCGTCGATATTGCTCTAAGAAAAAAAAAAAAATTCGCGTAAAATTAATTTTTTTGACACGCATGTTTTACCCAGACTGCTTATTTTTTTTTTTTTGTGTGTATGGTTTTTTATGCCGCTCACGACCGCCATTGCTGCTGCGCGGCGCAGTCCCAAGAGGCTTAAAAACCGGTTCTGTCGGACTCGGTCATAGTCGATTGCAACAGTGTGAACCAGCCTTCCGGTGTACGAGTACAAACACGTAAGAAATTTGAAAGCAAAAACGGCAAATAACGACAAAATCGAATTTCACGAGAACCCTTTTCTGGGCACGATGATTAAATCGCCGAGAAAGTCTCCAATATTCAAATAATGCCAGAAATAACATCTGGAAAACAACCTTACCTCCCTTCAAAACCCCTAGTCGCGCTGAAAGTAAATATTAATAAAAGCACGTGTGCACACCATTTGCTTTGAACCCCGAGAATAATAAGCTGTGAGGAAAAACATACGATTTTTACACATTCTTGAAAAAACCGGAGATGACCGACGAAGGGGACAAACACTAAACGTCTAACACTCAGCTAGACTAAACCTTATTGACATAACCGTTTATATATCATTTCCTTTTGTTCCCTTCTTCGTCCGTAGTCTCCCATTTATTTTTTTCAAAGTTGTGTGACATTAAAGGGCGGTGCAACGAAATTCGATTGGAATGTTCTTCACTTCAAACGAGCCTACTGGCACTAGTGGGACTCAAGGATACTCGCACGCAATGCCACTGGCCAAGAGACTCCTTTGTTGCGGTGTAATTTCAAGGTCAAAAGCGAGCGTTTTCATTCAATCTCTCCTCCGCAAAACTTGATGACGTAACTCGGTGGCCGCAGCACCTCCCAGTGACTATATTTGAATGTGGCTCATATATTGGAGCCGAGCATTGCGTTGGCACTCGATTTGGGCTCGTGATAATCGATAGCTCGAGAAGCATTCGGGTAGTGGCCCGTGTCCAATCGCTGCAATGACGACAATAGCCGAACCATAACAATGTCTGGAACTCAGCGCGTGTCCTATGCTTTGCCGACCCCAGCGCGTGGCTATGATCAACATTGGCGGCATATAATCGGGTCCAGATCACGTGGCCACTTGTTTTGGCTGCGAGTTGAGGGAATGAACGCCGCTCATTTTCTTTAATTTTTTCTGCGATTTCAATTGCGTGCGATGTAAAACGAACGGGTGTTTCACAGGTCATTAACGTCAGGGATCCGTTGTAAACGGTATTTGGGCAAAGTACAAAAATCGTTGCATCGCCCCTTTAACCAGCTCGCCTGTTTACTTTTTCTTAATTTGTTGTTGTTTTTATTTCTGCGAAAGATGGTACGCACGACGGCCGGTTTATGGGTTCCGGAAGAAATGTCCCCGGAAAAAACGTCCCCGGAAAAAATGTCCCCGGAAAAAAAGTCCCCGGAAAATATGTCCCCGGAAAAAAAGGCCCCAGGTGGAAAGTAGGAAAAAATGGCCCCAAAGGGACATTTGTTCCACTGCCGCACGATTCGGTTTTGACTTTTGTGTATGAATCTAGAGTGTGTCATTTAATTCCTGATTTTGCAACATTGCATCTCAACTGTTTTTCTTTGTTTTTTCATTGTGAAATAAACATTTATAACACTTCTAGCCAAAACCAAATTATTGTGTTTGGGAAATTTGAGAAGTACTTATGTACCATTTCCAAATAGGTAAAAAGCGCGACGTTTTTGTTTGTTTTTCATTGTGAAATAAACATTTATAACACTTCTAGCGAAACCCAAATTATTGTGTTTGGGAAATGTGAGAGTTACTTGTGTACCATCTCCAAATAGGTAAAAAGCCCGACACTTAACACGAACAAGCGATCGCTAGCTTTTTTTTTTTTATCTTTCTCTTATAGAAATGAAAGGTTGATTGTCATTAAAGTTATTATAGGTACTGAGAGTGCTTATTTGTGTATATTATGCAGACGGTAAAATTTCGTTCCCACTAATACTCTTTCTAAGTAAAATGTGAAAATACGCCGATTTGTTCGCGATAAGAGTGTCGCGATGTCTAAATACTTTACGGAATTGTATATTTTCCTATTTGTTGGGGCCGTTTTTTCCTACTTGCCACACAATGCATTTTTCCCAAGGACATATGACAGGACCGCCCGTAGGCCATGAGGATCAGGGAAACCCAGAGATAGAAAATCCTTTGGGGACATTTTTTCCTACTTTCCACCTGGGGCCTTTTTTTCCAGGGACATTTTGTCCGGGGACTTCTTTTCCGGTGACATTTTTTCCGGGGCCATTTTTTCCGGGGACTTTTTTTCCTACACCCCCGGTTTATACTTCACTTCCTACACTTCGTGCCTTTTGCTTTTATAAAAATGTATCGTACCCTCCTAATCTTTTTATGTAATTTATATATATATATTGTGAGCCAGGCGGCAAAACCCGCAATTTGGGCTGGCAATCATCGTGCCCACGCGCTCAAGGACTGGCGCGCGGAGTTGTTCTTGGTCGCCTCGGCGCGTTTTGCCGCCATCTAAATTCTTTATCTGCCTACCGGTCCTCACATTTGGCGCAGTCGACAGCCAACAATGCCAGGGACCCCGAACGCCGCTCGCCCGACCGAACCGTCTACTCGCCTTGCCTGAATCGACAGTCCGAAGTACGTAACCCGCCCTGCCTGCCCTTCGTACTTCACCCGCCCGCAAACGCAAGCCCGCCTAGTGCCCGCCAGCCACCATGCCACTTATGAATTGGGCCGAAGCTACGGCCGACGACCTCGCCGGATTTACGGTGGATTTTCTCCGAAACGAGTTACTTCGTCGGAACCTCGAAGTTACCGGAACCAAGAGGACATCATCCACCGCCTCCTCGCTGACATCGGCCAAAACAGACCGCCAACGCCACCGGCATTGCTCCTTCCCGACTTATACAATCTTGTGCGCAGCAAGGACGAGGACAAAAGGAGAGAACAGGACACAACAAGGCGCAACTTTCAACTAACTTTTATTGAAAACGTGTTCCGGTATTTTATAGTCCCAACCATCGTCACAATGACAACACACAAAACGACAAAAGCAAAAGAAAAAACGATAACCACAGAGCATAATTGCAAAATAACACTATCTCGTCCGGAGGAAAAACAATTCCTTTTCCGATAATGCAATGGACGGCATAGCAACACACGTGTCTCCCAAATAATCAATGTGCTCGGCTTCTACGATTTCGCGTGTTAACGCTGACTTGCATTTTCCAATTTTTACGCATCCGTCCAGCAGTGGGCTACAACCGCATGTCCTGCAATGCAAGTCAAGAAAGCCACCGTTCTTTTTTTGCACGTTGTTATTGTGCTCGCGGAGCCGATCATTTAGGCAGCGCCCCGTCTGCCCGACGTAGTGCTTGCCGCAGGACAACGGAATGCGATATACCACACCATCTGACAAGTTTGCTGCTACAATTACTCAACATGTCTCAACGCCCAATGGCCCCCGTTCAAGTAACGACTCTCCCAGATTTGTCCGCGTCGCTGCCGACTTTTAGCGGCGACGGAGGCATCTCAGCCCGACACTGGATTGAGGAATCGGAACAAACACAAGGACTGGCGTCCTGGGAACCTTCGACGCTGCTCGCAGTCGCCCTCGGGAAACTTCGTGGCCCGGCAGCCTACTGGAAAGTCGTCACTGGCTGTCAGTGCCCAACATGGGATAGCTTCAAGATCGTGTTCAAAGCGCAGTTCGGCGACAGGTTATCCCTCTTGCAGTGGCAGCACAAGGTTACCTCTCGAGTTCAGTTACGTGGAGAGAGCCTGGTGGACTACTCTCTAGCAAAATTAAAGCTCATCTCCAAGTGCCCGGTCGTTCTGACCGACGTCCAACGCATTGAGTATGCTATTCAAGGGGTTCAGGACGAACACTTGGCGACATCCATTGCAGCGCAACGCCCTCCAACAGTCGCTACGTACATGGACATTGTCACAGAACTTGACCGGACATTAAGCCACTCCATTCTTCGACCGAGCCGCGCAGAGAACTCAAACGCCAAGCCTCCAGTTGCCAAGCCGTATCCGACATCTACGCAGAGTTCACTCGCAGCAAGCATTTCAGACAGAGCTGACCACATGCCCGCATCGCCGTCACGCATTTCATTTCTCCCACCAGATGAACAGGATGCTCGCTACCTTACGATCACTTCCAGACATGGAGCCCCCGCCTACCGTCCCGGCCAAGACATGAGTAACGCCGTATGCTACAACTGCCGACAGAAGGGTCATCTCTCTGCCAAGTGTACTGAAGCAAGGACCTCACGTAACCGTCAGCCAGCTAACTCCAAGGCCAATATCCCTTCCATGTCGTGCCTTCAAGACCCTAATTCGCTTGAGGGTTCACTGATTCAGTGTGCAGTGATCCAAGCCGACATTCCTGCCATCGGCAAGATTGACGCTTTCCCGGACAGTGGGTCCAAGCTGACCATACTGTCGCACGATTTCGTCAAGTCCTCAAGCTTGCTACCATGGACAAAGCCACCCATTGCCGTCGTTGGTGGTGGCACGGTCGTCCCATCGGGTACACTGTGCACCCGCATCTCTGTAGGACCCATCTCTGCAGTCGTTGAGGTGATGGTTCTTGCACGCAATCCCCTGCCATTGATCCTCGGCGAGGACTGGTTTGAAGCAGCACACGCAGAACTTCTCGTGAGACCGCCTAACCCGACTGAGATTCGTCATCCCAGCACAGGTGTTGCCTTGTTGTGCCAAGAGAAGGTGTTGCCGAGCATGTCCAATGCTGTTCTTCTCTGCACCACGACACTACCATCAGCTACACCGACAGTCCCAGTGACAGGAGGTCTCCAGTTTGAACCTCTTCCAGATGCCAACCAGCCACCGTGGTTAGCTTTGGCATGCCATGAAAGATTGCTTCAGCAAGGAAGTAACCATCAAAAGACGTCTGACACAAGTAACCTTCAGACCAACAAGACGAGTTCCATTCTGTGTGATGCCCAGATTGGAACACAGCTACAGCCAGAAGAGTTCGCCGCAGTTCGTTCTCCGTGAGGTTATACAGGACCCCGGACGACTGCCTGCCGCTTCTGCAGCCCAAGCGAGAAACCGCGCAGACCAAGGCCAAGCCGACTGGCATGACGATCCACAGGTCTCAGGAGGTTCCCGAGTCAGACTTGTTGGGAGCCAAGCCGAAGAAACCGCCTCGGACGACAACGACCGTGAAGCCAGAACATTCCGCGAGCTCCACGTACAGTAACGCTAGCAGCAGCAATAAGACATTCACGAAGGCACCGCCCTTTAGGAATAACCCGCGAGTCTACAGTTCTACCGTGCTCAACGATTTCATTATGGCCGGAAAGCAGGGCCTAGCAGAAAATACGTCCGGAAACAGAGGCCACCTGGTCATGGCGACGCCTAAGCGCGACTCGCCGCCCAAAGAGCAGCGCAGGCCGAAAAGAAGAGTGCGCTACAAGGCCGAGATTGTGGGCTCCAACATCATCGTAACACGGGAGGAAGCCAGTCTCGACAAGAAGCAGGAAGGCGCTTTCGACTGCTCTAAAGCCTTTGCCATCGAGCGACAGGTCTCCATAGTCAAAGAGGGAGAGTCCTCAAAGGGTATTTCTGCTGCTAAAGAACCACCGATACCGACTTCAGAAGAGGAGACTGCGGTCTCGAATCAATCTCTTGAGGCAGACTTAAAGACAGGCCAAGGGGCTGAAGGCCTCAACCCGGCGAAAGCAGACGCGTTCACCCAGCTTTCAGATGATTTTGCCACCGACGTTGGAGACAAGCTCGTTTGTCCCAGACAGCAGACACTAGCCAAGAATGACATTTTGTCGCCAGCTGGTAGCGAAGACGACGGCAAGTTTCGAAGTGTTTCGGTTCAAACCCGAACTTCCGACACGCCGTCGGATATGCATCATCTTAGCCCGGGCACGGAAACAGAAGGCAGCAGGTCTGACGACAAAGACGAGGATTCCACCGTAAAGCCATTCCTTTGGGAAGACAAACTCAGTACTGCGGCCTTCGCTGTAAACACGACCATGAACACCAGCCTGCAGGTTTCGCCTTTTGAGCTGCTACACGGTTATGTCCCCAAACGTCCCATGGAGAAGTTTCGGCGCCCAGAAGCTACCACGCTTAAAACAGGGCGTCTAGACCTCGCAGGACGTCGAAGCGATCGAAGCGCAGCAAAACTCTGCTCAAGCCAGACAGCAGCGGAAACGTCGCTACGATAAAACTCACCGTGATGGCACCTTTCAAGTAGGCCAGTATGCATGGCTTCAGCGCCAAGAGCCCATCACCAACGGGACGACAAAAATGGCCCCAACATTCAAGCGTCTCTATCGAATCACGGAACAAAGGACCCCGGTCACTTATGTGGTCCGCCGCGTTGCTGCCCATGCGGCCAGCACTTCATCCAGGGATGAGAAGGTTGTGCACTCGAGCCAACTTAAGCTGTTCCGTCCGCCATACATGGACCCTGCGCTCTTCCCCCTTGAAGGATCCAGCCCTGTTACTTCGCAACCTGGTGGAACGACGAGTGATAGAGAAGCCTTCGCTGGAACCGTTTTGAGCCCTACCCCACTCATTCCTTCAGGCGAAGAAGAGCCACCGTCAACTTCTATACTCTGTTTCACCTTATGATGTACCGCAGAAAAGGCTACAATCGCGAGCCCATTGCTCTAGGGCACATCTCGGCGGCACAAGCTCTCGTGCGTTAAGAGTAGCTCCCAACGCTATGAGCTCGCGCTTCTAGCCTTGTCTGCAGTACAACATAGGGGACCACATTCAGCAGCCTAGATGGATTGATGACCACGAGGAATGAACAGTTCAAGAGAACCAGGATTGGTTAAAAGAGGGGTGGGATGTGAGCCAGACGGCAAAACCCGCAATTTGGTCTGGCAATCATCGTGCCCACGCGCTCAAGGACTGGCGCGCGCGGTTGTTTTTGGTCGCCTCGGCGCGTTATGCCGCCATCTAACCCAGTTCTCTCTTAATTAAACCTTTTTACATTCTTTATCTGCCTACCGGTCCTAACAATATATATATATATACATATGTATATATATATATATATATATATATATATATACCGGGTGTTCATTTTTAATTCGAACAGATTTATTACAAAAAATCCGTAAAAGATGCACTAGTACGGTTTGTTCAAGTGAGTTATACGGCTAGGGGGACATTATGTGGGTGGCTAATCCTTGCGAGAAGTTGGCTAATTAATTAAAATTCGTTAATTAACTTTTTAATTAATGAAAATAGACATATGGTTCCAATTAGAAACTTGCTCAGCGTCATCGAAAATCCCTAATTCAGTCATTTTCAGAAAGACTTTGAGCGCGTGAGAAGCGTGGTAGTGCACTAAAGTTACCACTCGTGGAGCAGGTACAAGGCTGGGGCTAGATAAGAGACGGAAAAATCGCACGGGCGCCTTATCGCAACCTCTAGCTTTGTACCTGCTCCACAAGCGGTAACTTCAGTTCACTACTACGCTTCTCACGCGCTCAAAGTCTTTCTGAAAATGACTGATTTAGGGGTTTTCGATGACGCTGAGCAAATTTCTAATTGGAACCATATGCCTATTTTCATTAATTAAAAAGTTAATTAACGAATTTTAATTAACTAGCCGACTGATTGTTACGATTAGCCCCCTATAATATGTCCCCCTGGCCGTATAACCCACTTGAACAAACCGTACTAGTGCATCTTTTACGGATTTTTTGTAATTAATCTGTTCGAATTAAAAATGAACACCCGGTATATATATATACAGGGTGTTTTTTTTTTTTAAGCTTAACAGATTTGTTTAAAAAAAGCCGTGAAAGTTATACTTATGCCGCTTGTGGAGGCGAGTTATACGGCCAGGGGGACATATTATAGGGTGCTAATAGTAATGATCAGTCGGCTAATTAATTAAAATTTGTTAATTAAATTTTTAATTAATGAAAATAGACATATGGTTCCAATTAGAAACTTGCTCAGCGTCGTCGAAAACCCCTAAATCAGTCATTTTTAGAAAGACTTGAGCGCGTGAGAAGCGTAGTAGTGCACTAAAGTTACCACTCGTGGAGCACGTACAAGGCTGGGGCTAGATAAGAGACGGAAAAATCGTGCGGGCGCCTTATCGCAACCTCTAGCTTTGTACCTGCTCCACGAGCGGTAACTTCAGTTCCCTACTACGCTTCTCACGCGCTCTAAGTCTTTCTGAAAATGACTGATTTAGGGGTTTTCGATGACGCTGAGCAAATTTCTAATTGGAACCATATGCCTATTTTCATTAATTAAAAAGTTAATTAACGAATTTTAATTAATTAGCTGAGTGATTGTTACGATTAGACCCCTATAATATGTCCCCCTGGCCGTATAACTTGTCTCCACAAGCGGCATCAGTGTAACTTTCACGGCTTTTTTAAAACAAATCTGTTAAAGGGCAACTCCGCTTCATTTTTTATATTTAGAAAACTATGCAGCCCGCTTCAGTATCATATAGGAAGACCCCATGTCAAATATTACGATCTAATTCCGTCTATATATTTAATAAACTGGCCAGCAAACTTTCAAATGAGCCAAGTCGCCGAAATCTGCCAACTCTAGCGCGCGACGCGAGGAGCAATCGTCAGCGCAGTCAATGCGACGGAGTTGGAGCGGCCAACGTTGACCCACTACGTCAGAAGCATGACTACGTCATTCTCACGTTTTGCTTGTTTTTACTTCTTAGAGCGAAATTGAACGATGACGTCATGAGTTTCTCCTCCCGGTGTTGGCTCAACGGCGTCCACGTGATCACCATAACGCGGATGCGCTAGTTTGCGCTGCCCTCCGCGCTTATCGGTCTGTTTCTCCGCTCCCCCTCTCCTCTTTCGTCTTCTCCCCTTCCCCCTCTCCCCCGGGCCATCACCGTCCACGCCATGCGAAGCGACCTGCCCGCGTCGCGTGTCATGTCCCTCGCCCCCACGAACGTCACAAGACCACGTGGTTCGACGTGACGTGGCCATGACTCTGTCGACACGAGACCAATGTTGCCTGACGCAACCGAAGTTTCGGTTTCGGTATCACCTGATGTTTAAATTAAGATTACACAAATAATATTCCACATTTCGCGAATCCAAAGACGTAGAGCTGTTTAGTAGTGCTTTGTGAAATGGAATCACATGTAAACCTAAATTTTTCGGAATTGAGCGGAGTTGCCCTTTAAGCTTAAAAAAAAAACACCCTGTATATATATATATATATAATACCGGGGGTTCCATTTGAATTCGAACTGATTTATTACAAAACATTCGTCAAGCATGCACTAATACGGTTTGTGCAGGTGAGTTATACGGCCATGGGGACATCATATAGGTGACTAATCTTTGCGATAAGTCAGATAATTAACTAAACTTCCTTAATTAACTTTTTAATTCGTAAAAATAATCATATGGCTTCAATTAGGAACATGCTGAGCAAAATCGAGAACCACTGCATCAGTCAATTTTAGGACGACTTGAAGCGGGTGGGAAACTCGGGAGCTCAGCAGTGGCGAAACACGATGATCATCTAGTCATCCGCGTTTTGCCACTACTAGCTTTGCGCCTGCTTCACGAGTGGTAACTCTGGTGCGCCCCCGAGTTTCCCACGAGCTTCAAGTCGCCCTAAAATTGGCTGATATTGTGGTTTTTGATGATGCTTAGCATGTTCCGAATTGGAACCGTATGTTTATTTTTACGAATTAAAAAGGTGATTAAGGAAGTTTAGTTAATTATCTGACCTATCACAAAGATAGTCACCTATATGCGTCCACCTGCACAAACCGTATTAGTACATCTTTTACGAATGTTTTGTAATAAATCTGTTCGAGTTAAAATTGAACACCCTTTGAGCCAAGGTTTGAATATATGTTGGTGCATTTTAGGAAGACGAAACCAAATGTATAAGGTTGTTCATTGTTTGCAGAAAGTCAGGCTATTTTTTTGTATTTTGCCCAATTAAACAATTAATTAAGATTAATTAATTAACTTTTGAAATATTCAATTTAGAGCAAACGTTCCAAAGACAAAGTTGTAGAGCGTCCTCAGAAACATCCAGTTCAGTGTTTTTTTATAAAAAAGCCATTTTTATGGGCTTCAAAAAAATTTGCGAATTATGAAAAAAAAAACAAAAA
The DNA here is from genome assembly GCA_013358835.2 of Ixodes persulcatus. Taxonomy (NCBI): domain Eukaryota; kingdom Metazoa; phylum Arthropoda; class Arachnida; order Ixodida; family Ixodidae; genus Ixodes; species Ixodes persulcatus. The sequence continues at coordinate 107,521 of JABSTQ010010574.1, forward strand.
AAAAAAAAACGTGTGACTACGCATGTGCACTTCGTATTGCAGCGCTTTCGGCCGTAGCTTGAATAAACTAGGCCTGCGTGCTGCATAGAGCACTGCTGACTTGGCGCTGTTGACAAATTTCCGTTTTTTTGTGTTTTTTTCATATATCGGGCACTTTTTTTGAAGCCCGGAAAAACGAACCGTGTTAGAGGTTTCTCGATAAAAAACACTGAATTTGATGTTTCTGAGGACACTCTACAACTTTCTCGTTGGAACTTTTGCTCTAAATTGAATATTTCACAAGCATTTAATTAATCTTAAATAATTAGTTAATTTGTCAAAATACGAAAAATAGCCCGACTTGCTCCAAACAATTAACAACCTTATTCCTTTGGTTTCGGCTTCCTAAAATGCGCCAAAATATCTTTTTTTTTTTTAAACATTGGCTTAATATAAATATAATATATAGTATAAAAGAACTTGCGGTGTCAGATTCATAGGCATCGGGTAAACTAACTACGCCGTCGACTAGGACCGAGGAGTTTTAAATATATCCTACACACGAGCAGATGCATGAGCACTCGTTGACGATTAAACATGTTGTCAACGAAATGGATAGCCTGAGTGGAAGGAATGTCCGCAACAATATTTATGACAGTCGCGTGTCGTCCACGCGCAGGCGACCGCGCGACCGTGCCGCAACAGTGCGAAATGCGTGCTGCAGACGGAATCCTTCCTAAGAGCGTTGGTTGCAGTTCGAGAACGACTGCCGGTCATCGACAAACTGCTGGCCGTGCAGCGTTGCACCCGCACTGACGACAACGCGCGGACTTGGGACCAGGATACGTGAAATCCGCGGCCCATTGTTAAGGCAACGGGGCGCCTCGGGGCTTAGCGCCGATTGCGTCATCGAGGGGACTGTTTGGCTGCTTTCTCGAGGGGCCTCCCCGGCTGCCTTATCGAGGCTCTCTAATCGCACGTGGCCGGCCGTGGAGAGCAGGACAGTGGGACTGGCGTCGACCGGGCCGTCGCACGTGGATGCTTCCGGTGCGTGCACCTTTCCACAAGATGGCTACTGGCCGTCGTCATTCGGTGCTCACCTCCATGTGGATAGCGGGGAAGACCATCAGTTTGAGCGGCTTGCACTAAAAGCCACCTTCGCTCTAAAAATAAATAGTCTCGATCATTCTGATCAACCCGGGAAGCGCAGAATGTATCGTGTAGACATCATGCGACGGGGAGCTTTGGATTGTTTCGGATGCGCTGTATACACACAACACGCTCGTGTGTTCTAAGGGTACTAGATCGCAATGGCCGAGACAAGTTTGAATTTATTTAGGGGAGAACGTGTTTCACGAGTATGCCACGGACCTTTACAAACAATCGCCTTCTGGGCGCTGCCATCTTTGTCTGCTGGGCTGTGTAACGCCTTCTGAGTATGCGCTGTTGCTCTGCTGTGCGGTGTATCAGACGCTGCGCATGCGTCCACAGCTCAGTGACTCAGCATTTTTCACCCGGGTGATAAGCGATGCAAAGGTCTATACGCCCGCTGGACCAGCGCCTAGATAAGAAAACCTAAGTGCTTTCCTTAGTCGCTAAAGAAGGTCCCCGCATAGGCCACAGATGGGACACGATGACGGCGTCACTCTTCGGATAGGAATCGTGTTCTCAATGATTGGACACGACTCCTACCCGAACGCTGACGCCTTAGCCAATCCCTGGCCAAGGGTGACTTTCTTTAGTGACGCAGGAAAGATTTAGGCTTTCTTATCTAGGAGGTGTTGGTTGGGCCATCCCTTGGTACGTTGATCCTCTCCGTGACATCGGGAGTCCACGTGGCAGGGTATACGCTTCGCCATTCGGGAGTCAGCGTTGCGCTTTCCTATTTTCTTTCGCTTCCTCCTCTCCCCCCTTCTACCCTGTCCACCATTGCCTGTTTCCTCCTCCCCCATGGGGAGGAGGATCTTCTGCCTTCCAGAATCTCGAGTCTGGTCGTCGGCCTTTTAGTCCAGACGAGGTCGATGCTACGAGCTGATGGGACCAGTCAGACAGCTTCAAGAGCGCACCATGACGGCGTTCGTCATGTCTCTCTACGTTTTTTATCATCGCTCAACCAATCATAAACAAAAAAAGGCCCAGTGAATTTCGCTTTTGTGCCGTTCCTTGATTGGTCCCGTTACCTCGCAGCGTCGGCTGCGTCTGGACTTACGAAGTATTGGCCTTTCCAATAATCGCCTTGTGGGCTGCCATCTTTGTCTTGTGGAAGGTGTTTTGAGCGGTCGCAGTAGCGCTCTTCTGCGAAATATGCGATGCCGCGCATGCGTCCACAGCCCAGTGACTCAGCATTTTTTGCCTCGATGATAAGCGCTGGAAAAGTCTATATCCGCCGAAGGTCACCTGGGGGGGTAATTATGCGGGGCTAAATATGACATGCCGCCGCCGATTCTGGACTCAGCATGAGGCATTCCCCGACGGTCACCTGCGAACTAAGTTTGCTGGACTGAGAGTGACTCGTCGCCGATGGTCGTACTTGTCATGCTCGACATTGGATTGGATTGGAACAAACTTTATTTGTGCCTGCAGTTGGGCGCTCGCGCACCCCGACGAGGGCCTACGTCGTCTTCGGAGTTGCCATTACTCGGCGCGGGTCTCGGCTCGCTGTTGTCGGCTCACCGGGTCCCTGCCTTTCGAGCGCCCGAGGACCTGCTGGACGACCCAAAGCTGTTGATCCTGGTCATAGCTCTTCGCAGCTGCCTCGAGCCGCGGCGGAATCGTTCTTGATCTTGCTTCCTCTGGGTGTTTGATGCAGTCCCATAAGATGTGCGTGTGATCTGCCGTCTCCCTCCGACAGACCTTGCACCTGTCGGTCGGGTATGTCTCGGGGTACATGCGATGCATCAGTCCTGGGCTTGGTAGCGATCCGGTCTGGAGCTGCCTCAGTAGTACCGTTTCCGCTCGACTCAGCCTCGGGTGCGGGGGTGGGAGGGTCCTGCGAGCCAGGCGGTAGGCCTTCGGTCCTTGGCTTCGAACCACGTCGGACGGTCTGTCGCCGGGGCGCGGTTGGTTAGCGCTCGCGCCGCTGCATGTGGCGTCTCGTTGTGGTTGTCATTGCGTTCCGACGCGTCGCCCGCGTGCGCCGGGAACCACTTGCAGTTTGACCGCTCGCAATTGGCGACGTGCGCGACCGAAAGCGTCGCTGTGGTCGGCCTTCCACGATTGGCCGAACGCTGACTATGACGTCAGAAAAGGATTTATCATCGACGGAAATAAGAGGAATGAAAGAACTTTAGTTTTGACGGTGTTGGCAGTGTTCCTTTGAGAGCGCAATGATTTCAAGCTTCCACCATGGTATTTACAAACACCATCGAACTTGTTGTTTGCAAGGTAATGACGTCACAAGGGGCAACCATAGGAGGGCGCCACCAAAACATCTCGCCGCTAACACTCGCTTGGCCTCCCGGCAGATTTGGCCTTTGGTGAAGTTTCGCACCGCCTGTCTCGAGTCACTCAGCACCGTGTGGCAGTCTGCGTCGGCGATGGCCAGGGCGATGGCCATGCTCGACAAAATATCGGAACGAGAATACAGCGCAAACAAGACGACGGACCAGTAGAAGAGTATAAGGAGTATTCACTGGGCGCCATATTTGTGGGTGCTGTCTAGAGCGCATGCTCAGAACGAGCCCACATTAATAGGCTGCTAAGACCGGCAATCTTGAGGGTGCGGAATGCACGTTACAAAAGAACCGTGGAAGCTCGCCATCAGCACGCGCTCAGCAGTCGCGCACACAGCTATGGCCGCCAGTGAATACTTCCTATACACACAGACAAGGCGGTGTATAGTCTTCTATTGGTCGATCGTTTTGTTTTCGCTGTATTCTTGTTCCGATGCGTCACTAACTCGCACAGCTTTCTACCCTTCGACAAAGTATCACTTGCCACGAACAGTAGCCAGCTACCGCAGGTGAACCTCGGCGGCAGGTCATGCTTAATCTGTAGCTGTTTGTGCTCTCTTCCATCTCGTCCTTGTGGCGCCACCGTCGACACTAATCACCGTAATTATGTGTTTTTTTTTTTTTTTGGTCTGTCTGCCTGGGTGGCACTCAGTTGGTCGAATGACGTTTTAGCGAACGCCGACTTTTCATCGAAAGACACTTCAGTGAATAGTCGGCCACCGCGAAGCGGCGTTTACGGGTGGGCTAAGTGGGTTAACATTTTTGTAGTGAGCCGCCGCAGACTGCCGCCGCGAGGCGGCGTAAGCGCAGCGCGGGAGGGTGGGTTAACACGCGCCTCCGTTATTGGCCCAAACGTCAATTCGCTCACATGGCGGTGTTAGCTTAAACGTCATTCGCTCAATATATGGAGCCCTGTCTGCCTATGTGTTTTGAATTTGCACGTGCTTGTTTGAATATGTCAAAATCTGCCAGAAAAGAAGAATAAAAGTTCTTGTGTCGCGCAATAACGAAAAAAAAAAGTTCTTGTGTCGCCAAAGAAAGACGTCGGACTGCGGATCACATAATCCGGGGCTCGATTCTCGCTAAGGCCCTTGGTTAATATTGCTGGTTGAGATTAATTATTCCTAGTTATGACTACATTTGAATAATTACGACGAGGTAAGTATGTCCTATGTATGCTTTGTATGCATTGGCTGCTGTACGTGCTTTAAACTTGCGTGTGACGCTTTTCCGTCGCGCTAGAGCGTTACACTTTTCGCATGAAATCTTGCGCACAAACACGTGCCGTGTTAAAACAAAAGCTGCTGAAAACTTAAGAAAGGTAGGAGGTTACCAACCCCAAGCATCTTAGGAACAAATCACGCATGAAAAAGTGTGAACAAGTTCTTTTTAGGGGCGAAGCTCCTTAGGGGCTAGCCATGTCCGTCCGCCGTCCGCCGTCCGCCGTAGGCCGGCGTCGGGTGCTCGTGCTTCTGCTCGTGAGATCACGTGCTCACGAGCACGTGAGCACATGCTCACATGCTCGTGTAGGGCAAAAAAAAAATGGAAAAAAAAAAGATGAAAAAAATTATGAAAAAAGAAAAAGAAGAAAAAAAAAAGAGTAGGGGGTTTTTGAGATGCCATCCCATGTCTTCTTAAAAAAAAGAAAAAGAAGAAAACCACACATTCTCCTACTGATATGAATGAAAAGGCACGTGAGCAATATGCTCACGTGCTCGTGTAGGGCAAAAAAAAAGATGAAAAAAATTATATGAAAAAGAAAAAGAAGAAAAAAAAAGAGTAGGGGGTTCTGAGATACCATCCCATCTATCTGCTTAAAAAAAGAAAAAGAAGAAAACCACACATTCTTCTACTGACATGAATGAAAAGGCTCGGCATGCTGCGGCTCGGCGTCTACGCAGACAAGCACCACCAGAGCTTCGCCCCAAGCAACATCATTCACCACGTGGAGATGCGGTCAATTTTTTATACTGTCAGTGCTTGCAGGGTTCTTACAAATGTGGTGGTGCACTGTGACAAAGAAAACATGCACGCAAAAGTAAAAAAAAAAAGCACCATACGAATAGCGCAGAAAAAATGAATTCATGGCATATTGCCAAACGCTATGCTTTTTATATATTTCACGAAATCACAAACATTTGACAAAACAGCGGTTTTATTAAAAAGTTCGTTTCATTCCCTCATCGCCCTTGGAAAGAAACTAGATTTAAAACAATCATTCTTAACGGCTGGTTTCCTAATATACAGGGTGTCACAAAAGAAAATTTACACGGTCTTTTTTACCGCAAAAATAAACTAGGCATCGCCGAACGCTCATTCTCCGCCCAAAGGTAGCGCTAGAGGTCACAACCAGATGCCGAAGTTTCAGCCCGATCCGATAACTTAATCAAAAGTTATAACTGATTTTCTGAAAATTTCAATGGGAAAATGGCGGCCGACGGAGTTTTCGAACACATGGGGCTCTATGGCACCAGAAACCGAAAACGGGCAAAAATGGGCTCCATTTTCCCATTGAAATTTTCAGAAAATCACTTATAACTTTTGATTCAGTTATTGGGTCGGGCTGAAACTTTGGCATCTGGTTGTGACCTCTAGCTCTACCTTTGGGCGGAGAATGAGCGTTCGGCGATGCCTAGTTTATTTTTGCGGTAAAAAAGACCGTGTAAATTTTCTTTTGTGACACCCTGTACTTGCTATGCCGATGTCGCGTATACATTCAGCAAAGCACGCACCTGTGTAATTATTCTTGTTCATTTTAACTAAACCATAAAGGATTGGAGAAATGAATTTTTGGCGATCACACTTTGTTCTTAACGGGTGATGCAACAATTTTTCTACTTGTATTAAATACAAATTAGAATTATTCCTTGACATTTATGACCTAGAAAACACGGGTTGATTTTTTTATTTTTTTTTTCTCTGCGCAATGGCAGTCGCAGAAAAAATCCGAGGCTCGAGCCACTACCCGAATGCATTTCGAGGCATTGCTTGTCACGAGCCCAAATCGAATGCCTACGCAATACTTGTGTCCACTGTACAGTGGTGTCACAAGGGGAGGGGGGGGAGGGGGCGGACCGCCCCGGGTGCAGGGCTCAGGGGGGTGTCGCGGCGGGCCACGAGAGCGGGGGGGGAGTCGTGGCGGGCCACGCGAAAGCGGGGGGGGGGGGGGGGGAGTTGCGGTGGGTCACGCGAGAGCGGGGGGGGGGGGGGAGGGGGGGGGGGGGGTGTCGAGGCGGGCTACCGCCCCGGGTGCCGCTGACCCTCGTGACGCCACTGCCACTGTACGAGCAGCATTTAAGTATCGTCACAGCGGGGATCCCAAAGCTTGGTGACGCGCTCCTGGGGATCGCATTGTTGGCGTTTTCCCCACAGCTCCGTCATCAAACGTTGCGAAGACGAGACTGAAAGAAAAGGTTCGCTTTTATTCTTGAATTTGCACCGCGACGAAGACGCCTCTTTGTAAATGGCGTCGCATTCGAGTATTCTTGGGAACTAGTGCCAGTAAGCTGGTGTAAATGAGAAACGTTGCTACCCAATATCATTGAGCAGCCCCTTTAACTCAAGGGCAGAAAGTTCGGGAAGTCTACAAAGTTCAACGGGTGAATGAGAACGATGGTATTTAAAAAAAAAATGAACCTGGATGCAAGTTGTTTGACTTCATCGAGTCCCGTTCGAGGCGGGGTTTAAGCCGCACGTCCGGAAGCTTCCTGGCTCGTGACGACGACCATTCCCCGAAGTGAAGAACCCAGGGGTCCAGTGGAGGTGGGAGAATTGGTAACGTAACGAACGGTTTAATTACATGGTTGCGATACAGTCGTCAAATCCGAGAGAACGGAGCAGCCTCACGCTCCGCCTTATATAGGGTCCGTTTTCTCCCTCACTCTCCGCCAGGGCAGCAGGTGCGACGTAGCAAACCGCCGCCAAGTGCGTTGCAGCAAAGTCCGCCGCGTCGTAGCCAGAAGTGCGTCGTAGCCATGGTTCTCCGCAGTTAGGCCATGCCTCTCTCCCCTTCCGGAGCGCACGAACCCACACGCACACACACACGTCCCGTTGACGTCACGGACGCGTTGAGACTCGTTTTGGGCAGGCCCCGACAGGTGGGCGACGGTCCTGAACACGTCGGGACTCGTTTCGGGCAGGCCCCAACAGGAGGACGACAGTCCCGGACAGATCGTGACTCGTTTCCGCAGCGTTGAAACTCGGAAAAAGGTCGCCGAAGGTTCCATTCTTAACACCCCGTAGCATTTTTGCATATACGAGAACAGGTCTCACCAAAGTTTTGTAAGCCAGGTTTTGTTTTTATTACTGGCGAAGCACTTGCGATACTTCTTCCTAGATACCAGAGTGCTTGGTTAGCTTTCGTGAAAACATTTTCCATGAAAGTATTCCATCGTAAATAACTCGTGAACGTCAATCCTTAATACTTACTTTTGTCTGCACGGTTTAGTTCGGTATCACCTATGCTATGGAATAATACTTTTTTCTATACAGACTAGTTTGATATCACCTATTGAATAATCTAACTTAGGAATTGCTTTTTTTTTTTCCTCGTTGTTGAAATGCAGGCCAATTTTCGAGGGTTTAGCACAATTTGTCATTCGTCGCACCAATGTTTTGAGCAGATCATCGTTTCGATTAATCTGAACTTGAGCAGTTTTGATTTTGTTGTACAATACACATACATCGGCAAACAAATTAAATGGGACGGATATACTGCGCCGATTGTCGTCTGTGAACAAAAAAAAAAGTTGGCAGGGACTGTGAAAGACTATAGGGGACTATAGTTGTCAGCGAATATGTAGCTTGGTCCTCGCCATCCAACGAATAATGATATGTCTCTTACACTCTAAGAAATGTCTGCGCGTCTACTTACCCGCAAAACACTTAAAGAACCAATCATTGCGATCTAGGAAGTCAGCTCAGCGAATGATGAGGCGGAACATCCGTTTAGACCTAAAAATGAAGTCTGCGCTTTGGCATTACAAAATGCAAAGCGTCATGCTTGCATTGGGTAATGCCGCATCGCGGACTTAATTTGAAGGTCTAAAGAGATGTTCCGCCTCATCATTCGCTGAGCTGATTTCCTAGATCGCAGTGATTGACACTTTGAGTGTTTTGCGGGTAAGTAGACGCGCAGGCATTTCTTAGAGTGTAGCATCATTATGTACTTGACCGCAGTTTAATGTTTACCAATGGTTTGTACTGCATGGTTTAACGCATTCTAGGTATTTGTAGTGCATTCAAGACGTGTTAAAACTGAGACAAGCACAGGCGCTAGACACAAAGCAATGAAAAAGCTTTGGTTTTTAAGACGAAATCTGAACTGTGCTGCGCCTCAAGCGAAGTTAATGGCCTACACAACCTATTAATTAGGCCAACCTTGGAGTACACTGCATCGGTATAGGACCCCTATATAAAAGATCTAATTGGTGAACTCGAAAAAGTTCAGAGGGAGGCGGTACGGTTTATTCTATCCAAATACAAAAGACTCGATTCTGTCGCAGATATGCTGAACAGCCTCAATTTCCCCTTACTTTCTGTCCGTCGAAAAATTGCTCGACTAAAGTTTTTCTTTGTGTTTTCTCATCACCTGTATAATATTGACCCGGAGTCTAGATTAACACCTCGCGAATCGAGAGAACTGAGACACGTTAGCATTGGTCCGTTTGAAGTGCCCAAATGTAATACTGACGCTTCTACGTTTTTGTTTTTTTCCTTAGAACTGTAAAAGGTTGGAATTATCTCCCACAAAATAGTTTGCCATCGGACTGTTTAGATGAATTGGAGAGCTCCATTTTGAATATGTGTAAGATGAACTGACAGTAGTTGTTCTAATATTTTTGCCAAGTAGTGGATGTTGAGTGGTGAGAATTAATTTTGTTCAGTGCTGGGTAATATATTGAATGTTCGTGCGCTATTTTAGCCCCTTTATTATAAGTAGACGTCACTGAGTGTCTACTGTATTGTAGTCCTGATGTTGTATGTTTGAGTGTTCTCCTCTACTACACACCTGTTAAAATCCCGCACTTTGGGTGAACAGTATTCGCAAATAAAAAAATAAAATAATATACTCGAAAATCGGATTTTGTGTCGCGACTGCAGCTCCGCTTCCTTTCTAAGGTTACGTGCTTTCGCGTGGGGTTCCTAGAATGTGATACACAACACGTGTAGCGGAGACTAATGCGACGTAGCCGAACACGTGATTCCTGACCTCGGCAACTGCTGTCCTCAATGTTTAGATGCAGCAATAATATGCGACAAGAAGATAACAGAGAGTAGACCCAAGCCTCAAACGACAGCCATTTCGCGACTGACCCCTTGTTCTCGACAGTCAAACGTAAGAAGGTTAATCACCGTAAATAACACACGAGTCTTCCGAAGAAGGTTTTTAGTTAATCCCACGTTTCAAAGAGCTATCTCAACCTATTTCACATAAATAGCGCGAAGGACAGAAATGATGCAGTAGACGACAAGCGATATGTATATGTGCTCTACTCCTCGTCTGTCCTTCGTCCCATTTACGTGTAATACGCTTAACCAACTAGCCCACCTTAATATTTCAGTACCTCAGGCTACGCTGTTCTAATTTTATTCTTCATTGCCTCTACAGTTTTTTACGAAATTTGACAGCTTTGAGATTACAGGGCGCGTAATTACGCGCCCTGTATGGATTTCTAGGTGGCTTAGAGCCCGCAGAGTGAGTTATCGCCGCTATTTATGCGATCTCAGCTAGGCACCTTTAAAGGTGAAGGTACCACGAGCCATCCTAGTCAATCCAGTGCTGCACACCTACCCATCGCTCCACCCAGCGTTACTAAATGAAAGTCAGTTGGCAAGCTTCCTAGAACACCTGGAAACTTTTCGTGGCGTGTCCCCTCGGTGGCGCTCGCTGCGCTATCAGCCTTTCAAAAGTAGCGCAAGGTGTGTCGATGCACGAGGCACGTGCAACGAGCAGCCCTTGGGAAGATCATGGCGGCACAGCGCAGCACTGAGCTAGATTTCAGATGCCATGTTCTTCCCAGACGTTGCGCGCGGCACGTGTCTCGAGCATTTCCACAACAATGAATGGTGCCACTTTTCCCCATGTTCTTCAGAGAAGTGGCGCGCGGCACGTGTCTCGAGCATTTCACGACAATGAATGGCTTCACTTTTCACAGGATGAAGGAGCTTTATATCACCCCGCCCTAGGAACAGAAGTGGCGAAACCGGTGGGACGTTACATGCACATTGCCTGCAAGCGGTGGAAAATGCTTGTATTGATTTTATGCTCAACACGAAGTTTGCGTAAGAAGAACGTTTTTTTTTTTTTTTTTTTTTTCAAAAATGGCCCTACGTTGCCTGTTGAGGCGTTCCCGCTGATGGCGTCAGGAATGCTACCCACCTGTACCTGCTGGCGTGCGACAGAAAAGTATACCGTTTCCGAACGACGCTCTTCCACGAAGCTCGTCAGCTGAAAGATCTAAGAACGTTGGCTCCATTCATCCGGAGGTTCGCGGGGCTCGCTCCGAGCAATCGATTGTCTCTGGTAGGAAGCACATCGTCTGCTGCGTTAGATCTTAAGTTGAAACGAAGTATAGACGTTTGCAAGCAGTGATTTCCCAATACACCCCCTAGGGGAGGGGGGAGGGGGGGGGGGGGGGCAGAGAGGGAGGGGTAAGAAAACAAAAGTTAATCAACATAACCGAAAAACAACAATAACTTTATACATAAACGCGACAACTGTAAAAGGAACATTATAAATAGAAGTGGGACACCTAAGTTATTTTCCATCTAACACTAAAGCGCTAAAGACTAAAAGAAGCAAAACGCATTATTTTTGAGAGCACATAGAGGAGCAGAACCATGGAAAGGAGCTTGCAAGGTTCGATAAGCATATTATTTATTCAGAGCATAATATGTATTCAGAGAATATTATTTATTCACATCTTGTTAAATACCTCGACTCCAACTCTTTTTTTTTTTCGTCCTCACAGCATGGCTTTCGTAAATTTCTTTCTTGTGAAACACAACTTCTCGTCTTTACTAACGATTTATTTTCATTACTTGATCATGAATCCCAGACTATATTTTTCTTGATTTCTGCGAAGCATTTGATAAAGTTTCTCACCAACTACTACTCTTCAAGCTTAGCAAACTCAACCTTGACCCTCAGATACTAACTTGGATTGAGTGTTTTCTTACAAATCGTTCTGAGTTTGTTCATGTAAATAACTCTAATTCTCCAGTGTCTTCTGTTACTTCTGGCGTCCCTCAAGGCTCCGTTCTAGGTCCTTCGTTATTCCTCATTTACATCAATGACTTGCCGTTGTGTGTCTCATCATCGCTCAGTTTGTTCGCGGATGACTGCGTTATTTATCGTAAGATTACTAATGATTCTGACTCTCTCCTTCTTCAAAACGACTTAAATGCTGTTCTTGATTGGTGCAAGCTGTGGTCCATGACACTTAACACTAAAAAATGTAAAACAATGAAAGTGTCTCGCCGTAACACTACGCCTTTTATCTATCATCTTGATAACGTTTCTTTAGAATGTGTGACTTCATATAAATACCTCGGTGTGCATATTACTTCTAACCTCTCCTGGCATATTCATATTAACCACATCATTGCTAATGCCAATTCTATGTTAGGCTACCTAAAACGTAACTTTTCTCTAGCGCCAGTTTCTCTCAAACTAATATTATTCAAATCTTTGGTTCGCTCAAAATTAGAGTATGCAGCTTTAATCTGGGATCCTGGTCAGACGACGCTCACTTCTCATCTCGAGTCAGTTCAGAACCGCGGCGCTCGTTTCATACTTAATAATTATCACCGTACAGCAATTGTGTATCATCCATGAAATCTCTTCTCTCCTTGCCACTGCTTTCTTTGCGCCGTAAGTGTTCTCGTCTATGCCTTTTCTATAAAATATGCAATTCTAACCCCATTCTTAAAGAGAAGCTCTTCCTCGACCCAGCTTACGTTTCTCCACGCATTGATCATCAGTACAAAGTCGGCGTTCCTCATTCTCGAACCACAGCCTATCACGATTCTTTCATTCCTAGGACATCATCGGAGTGGAACCACCTTCCGGCGTCATTAATATGATTACCCTCGTTAGATGTGTTTAGAAGTGCTGTTACTAATTATTTTTGCGAAAGTGACCCGTGACCTATCATGTCTTCTATTACTGTTTTTTTTTTTTTCTCTCACTCCCCTCTGTAACGCTCCAGAGCCTTGAGGGTATGTAAATGAATAAATAACTAAATAAATAACATGCTACTCGGAAGTGTAAACGAATAATTTTATGACCGAAGGTGCTTTGCGAAACAGTGGGCGGCGTGACCGCGCAATTCGTCCCCGGGAACACAGATTGTCTAATTATCTACACACCTTGCCCAGACGCGGAAAGAGCCAACTTTCTTCGAGGTCGATGTGAGGTTACGACAGGATAAGAGAGTGCCTTTCCTCAGCGGCTGATGCCCGGCCTTGCTGGAATGTTGGGAGCGATATTTTGTACTCCGAAAGACGAATAGTAGTTTTTTTTTTTTTTTTTCTCGTTACATTGTAAGTGTGGTTGTTTTGATGTTTTTTTAGTAAACGCAGTTAGCTGCGACGAAAGGCTTGAAAGTAGTCACATTTCCCTAAGGCTTTTCCTTTAGCAGAAAGACTCGCGGTCCTTCCCAATTTCTTCGTTTGGTACCGGCTCCTGGACGTTTGAGTGTTGTATAAGAAACGTATACTCTCCTAACGCCGCAAGACTACCCCGTTTTCTTACTTTTAATGAACGTAGCACGCAACCCCTGACATTTATTTTGGCGAGTGTGCCTGCGATGGCCGCTATACGCAACGTAGCCCGCAATTTTCAAATAGTGGGCTCGCGATTCCAGTAGTGGTAGCTGTTTTCTCATACCGGAGCGACGGGTTGGTTCGGTGGCCAATTTTGTGTGGGCAATAAGACAAAACAGGTTGTTTTCATTCTAGAATGCGTGGCCAGTAAAGTGCGTGTTTTTTTTTAATTATAATTTAGTTAAGTAGTTAATATAATAGAAATCAAGTTAGATGTTTGAGAGCAGGTACGGGCTTAAATGATTAATCCGCCTTGGAAATTAAAAATACATGCAAGCAATTCTGATGGCTGAAAAACTATTCGGATGTGTTTAAAAATGTGAGCAATGCAAGTCGACCGTGAATGACCGGAATGACAATACGAAAGCTGGCGGTCGCAATTTTGTTTATGCTTAAAGCAATAAAACAGGATAGCAGGACATCGGTTTAAGGTATACGTAAAACTCAACTGCCAATAATAGAAAAAAACAATTCTGTTCAGGAGGCAAATCCGTGAACAGGTTGGCGATTTTCCTTGGCACATGGCTCGAAGGTTTGCATACTAGCAGTAATGGCGAAACGTACGAGAATTTTTAGCCCGCTTTACTTCCACGATTTCGTTTGTGCTCCCTGGATGAAGCAGTCGAGCCTGTTCAAATCCATCGGAGAAGACATCCAGAAAGCTACGCACAGAGTCAAATCGCAAAGTTGTAGTGCATACATTATTTTTGATTGGCTTAGTCGTGGTAACACGCCCGCAGAAAGACCACGAGCGCTGTGATGTGGCCGCTCTGGCGCTGCGTAATTGGCCTCATCGGCTCGTGGCGTCGTCTGCGCTCCGACTTGCAATGAGAAGAAAGTATAGTTGCAAAGTTTGAAAGAATCTTTCGTTTCAACTTTGGAGAACGATTGGCCTCGTTAACACGTTGATATACAGACGGTACAAGGATCGGTGAAGCGATTTTCGCCACTATTGTCGAGGTACCTAATGGCTCTTGCCGATAATTAGATGGTGTCGAGAATTCTTGGAACTAAGCCGAGCAGGACAGCAATCCAGGATGCTCTTCGAGAGTGCAAGCCTGGTCAGCACAATATGCTTGTTTGCTTTGCCGTGGGCAATATGTTTTTCACTAGCCGTATCTCTCTCCGTGCCTCTCGTGGTGAAGTTACGTTTCCTGTGTTTTCGCGAGTGCTTGAAAAGCTTCTGCGTTGTTGAGGTGTAAAGAATGGACGTTTATCAGGGCAGCGTTTTCGAGAAGCGACGTCGATCTCTCGGAAGCGAGTATCTGTCCTCTGTTACTTGCAAGTTTTGCCCTCGATCAATCTCGACTACTTGAGCAGAGATTGTTTGTCCGTAGCATTAACTCGCCCATTGGTGGGGGAATTTACCTAAAACTTTCCTCTCTGACAGTGTTTACGGTATGCTTCAATCAGACTTGACAACGGAAATGGACCACGATGTTAGAAACCGTCACAGGTGTCAGTGAGATACTGATGGCAACATTGTTAATGCATACGGTTTGTGTAGAAATAAATATTCGCCTGTTTTTATTAATCCTCGTTGCGAACAGTATCGCAGTAAATACAAAAAAAAAACTAAGATTTCTCTCAATGGTGGTTATGCCAGTTTATTTTTACTGGTTCACTACCGAACATGTCGAACTTTTGAATGAAACGTCCAAAAACTATATGTATGAACTAAATATAATACGGATACTATAAAGGTGAACAAGATTAACAATCCATTATAGAGGCACACAGAAACTGACTTTCTTTTGTTATGGTAAAACGGAACTGGTCCCAGTATTTATGCTTCTGGTGATTTTTTATCGCAACATGTGAAACGAGCACATCAATGAGACAATACACAAGGACACTTGAAAGTATAGAGAGTGTGACATACCGCAATAAACCCATATTTTATCGCATAGCTTGTAGTTTTCGGTGTACACTTTTTAAATTGAATTATCATATCAACTGATTACCATGTATGTGGCAAACCTACTCAAGAGCATCCCGAAAAGGTGTTGATATTACATAAATACCAGAAGCAATTTTAATGGCGTGTTTGAATGTCCTGTGCAACCTCTGTAGACAACTTCGTATTAATATACTCATTTTGTTCTCTTACCTCTTCTGTCTTTCAAGAATTCTGTTTATGATGCGTTTCACTTGAAGTCCAGACGCAGCCGACACTGCGACCTGACGAGACCAATCAGAAGGCGCCAAAAGTGCGCCATCATGGTAATTGTGTAACTGTGTTGTATGTTTATACAGCCTAGAACTTTGTCTGCCTCAACGCGACTTGTCTCCCAGTTGTAGATGAGAAATTTAGTCAGTGCAGTACAACCGCTAGCCTGGGGTCTTTAATGGAGCTGTGCAACGATTTTAACGTTGAAAGAATTGAAATCTTCTACTTTGGACATTGTTCATCTTGTCACGAAGGACAGAAAACACACCTCCTTCCTTCGAAATGCTGCGATTCCGCCGCGTAATTGCGAGGCAAAAATTAGATTATTCCCCGACCTGAAGCTGCGAGCGGCGGCCTTGAGAAACACGCGGCATGGCGTCAATGGGGGTCTTGTAGAAAGATAGCAAGTTGTGCAAATACCTGCTCAATAAAAGGTAACTTTTCTATAAATCTTGTGGTTCCAACATAAACATAAATGCGTCAAAAACCTGGTATCATCGACAAAACTTTTATTATACGGAGTTTTAGTGGCGCCATCTATCCTAGGTCCACAAAAAACCGTCAGCTCTATTCATAGCCTTCGCGCGCGCGCTTCGGGATCTCGGAGGCCATGCTCTATCAAATTTGCACTATCTGCTACCCCGAACAGCCACTGAAGCCGGAGGGGGAGGGGACAGAGCCGGACGGGTATGGCCGGACCCGGATGAGACTTTCCTACTTTCACCATATTGTTCGCGCTGCGCCCGCCAGCACGTGGTCACGCGGTCGCGAGCGGATGAGTTCTCGCTGCTCACTGATGGCTCTAGACAGGGAGCTTCACCGGAACCCCGCGTGACCCCCATTGACGTCACAGCGCACGTAACTCGGAAGATGGTGAAGGAGTTGAGAGGTGACGAAAACCTCAATCTTTGTCCATTTTTAACATAAAAATTAGGACATGCAGACAAAAGCGGTTTTCGTTCTTTACTTCAGAAAGCTTGAGACGCCAACTCCCAAATTATTTAAGCAAAGCACTGAAACTGTTGGACAACTCCTTTAACGTGCATCACGCAGTAGTGATACACGACCGCACGCCGGTACGATGCTCATCCAGATCGAAACGGGCAGGGGAGGGGATTGAACCCAGGCTCCTTGGATTCTGCAGCGTGAGCTTTCGCTCCACGTGCCCTTAGCTGGTGTGCGCTCTGCTAGCCCACTGGGCCACCGATCCCCCACAATCATGGTGTTTGTCATGTTTCTGTACGTATTTTATAATCGCTGAACCGACTATACACAGAGAAGACCCAATGACTTGAGCTTTTGATGCCGCTTGAATTGTCCCATTACGTCGGCTGCGTCTGGACTTAAAGGAATTGTCCGGTAAAATTTTGTCTTTCAGAAAACAGTAAATTATATTATCATAGCTTTTAGGAGTATCATCCGCACAATATCCGAATTTTTAATCATCCGCCGCACTCGTAATTCACTTTTAAACTGATCTCATCTGCTCAGACATTCCCACTTCATTGCGAATATACATATAAATATTTGCGTTTAATTTGCACCACTGTTATTACTTTTCTACTACTTTCTGTAAAACAAATGGTAGTAGTAGCAATTACAAGTAGAAAAAATTCGGCTAAAGCTCCTAGGACTTGTAACTTTAAAGGGTAAAACCGATTTATTGGGTAAATAAATACAAAGAAACAAGCAACGCGGGTATTGTTTTAATTAGTGAAATAATTTAACTTGAGCCAAATACCCGAACGCAGCACTAAAATATTTATGGTCATAAAATACACGGAATCAAAATATAATCTCGTCTGTGGCATTGGGCGAAAATGCCAGCGTGGAAGGTACACTTTGCAACGCTGTAACTTTGAAGGAAGCAAAATGATGCAACGTGTGTTTTATGAATAAACACAAGCGTATGGTGGAGAACTATCGCTACAAATTTCAGGAAAATCGAAGATTTTTTTTTAATTGCCACGAAGTTTTTTAACTTTGTGTCTTAGATCAAATTTGAAGCAACATAAAATTGTTATTATTTTAGATAAAGCCGTGATTTATATAATACTTTAAAGAACGTTTTATTACCAATTTATGGAAAAAATTTTAACGCTGTAGCTATTCAATTTTTTAGGTTAGGGCTCAGAGAAGTCTAGCGACAAAACGTCAAAGGAGCCATGTTTGTGCATTTTTGAGCCAAACTAGTATAACCTCCACAATGCTGTACATGTTCAAGGCGATAGTACCCATGATCTATTATAAGTGTAAAATATTTTAGACTTCTCATATTTGTAGTTTGCTTAGTAGATGTCACCAAAGATGACATAAACGAAAGCTTCAAAAATCAAATATGCCGTTCAGGCGCGCTAAATGTTTTCTATTTTTTTTCTTTTCAAATATTACGTTTTTTTGAAAAAAATTTTTTTATTACGTTTCCTACACATGTTGAGGAGTAACATATGAAAATTACTAAAAACATAAAATACGTCCGCGCGGTCTCGCGTGCATGATCTTATCTGAACAAAGCCAATACAAGATTACTTCCGAGACTCTCGACTTTCGCATTTCGAAGATAGGTTCACGGCATCATGATGATTTCGCGCCTTGAGTTACTGGCGGCAGCGCGCGGTAGCGGTCACTTCGAAGGCGAAGGCCGGACGAGAGCGTCGCCTTAGCCAAAAGAGTTACATCCTTCACTTTGACGCCAAGGTGAAGCGTTTATTCTGATGCTCAAAAATTATCCGCGTGTAACTACAAGGCCAATGTCGATTCTCGACGTTTTTTCTCAGGCCTCTTAGTGGGCGGCACAAATCACGCAAGAAAAAAAAAAAAAAAAAAAAAAGCACAAAGTATTATGCTCAGCTACGGGGGCATGCGAGTGCCAATGTACCAAATCGCAGACCCCTGCGATATATTTAAATCGTCAGTTTGCATCTAAGAGCTACTGAAGGCGGAAGGTAGCGAGAGTGTAATACTTTTTTCTGTGTATTTTAAAAATAATATCAACATAGTACCATGTAGCATAAAAAAGAAACAATTTACTTGAGGCAATTTTTTATCTCTTACCACGGGGAGCCAAAGCTGGTCGAGCAGGTGCGTAAGACGCTGTCAGAATATCATATTCGGGCTAATTCCTACCCCCCCATTAGGATCTCGCTGCCGCGTCCACCAGGGGTGCATTATTTCCATCAATGAGAATATATGTAACCTCCGTGTCGGCGTTATCGTTAAACATATGGCAGCGAGATCGTGATTTTTCGTTTCACTTTTAAGTTGAGGAGAAAAACTAGGGGAGGATGTTGCGAGATAATTTCGTTGCTTCTTTAAAGCGGCGGTCCCACGGCCCCAACCATGATACCATGTTCCGACACCACGAAAGGTGCAAACCTTGAACTGCATATGATAGCGGCGACGAAGTGGAGTTTATTTCCCTTACTCTAAGATAAACAAGCATACATTTTTTTAAGGCTCCCACTTTCTAACCGCGCCGATTCTGTTCTGTCCGCCATCGTGCAGGAATTCTTCAACTTTCAACCTTGCTCTACTCGTAGACTGCTCGCGACGAGCGTTATGTCTAAAACACAGTGACTGGGCATCACGGTGAGGCAACAAAAAACAGTCATGGTGGGTCATATCAGGCACTCAGGAAACGGATATAATAAACCGCTTTCCCGAGACGTGCGCTAAAGATAGGCCTTAACGCTCAATATGTCTTTTTTCTTCCGATTAATTTTTGTTTCTTTGGCTTAAATAACATCAGTATCACACAGTAAACTTTTACAGCGTTGGCAAGAGCATTTCTGTGGTAAGGTTTCTTCTTTTCTTTTTTTACCGATTATGGCGTCAACAGCAGGCTAAAGCCTGAAACACGTGTGAGGAAATATGGCGTCGTATCGCGCCGCCAAGCAGCGTAACCATAGCAAACTTCATGCGGGGCGGCACGGCATCGGACCACGTCATAGCGTCGGCGCGACGCGGTGCAATTGTTGCTCACACGTGCTTCACGCTTTATAATTGAAACCATGATTTAACTCACTTCTACGAAGACCTCGCGTTTGTTACAGGTGGTGTCTAAAAGAGCACATGGTGCTAAAGGTCCGTGCACACAGGGTTGTTTGCTTATGTTTTCTTACGTTACGTTATAACTACGTCTGGGCACTTGATCAAATAACCTACCGAATAATCAATGAATACTTTAATCGCGATTCAATATATAACCAGTTATTTGGTTAAATTTTGACAAGCAATACAAGTAAAAATTGAACGCTTTCGCCACGCAGACGTGTACGAGCACAGCTGTACGAAGGCAAACTTTAGGTGAAAGTTTGACCTAAAGTTAACTGTAGGGGCGAAATGTGTAACTCGAAACAAGTGGAGAAGGTTATATGTGTCCCAGCCACTTCAACGCCATGCGATTGTCCGTTTAGCACAGCTTAGACTATTGTGAACAATCAAAGGAGTTCCCTGTTGCCGGAAAATATTACCGAACCTGTTTGCGTCTGCGGCTGAAATAATAATTTGTGAGTGTGGTTGTCTTTTGGCTGTTCTCAAGTACACATCAAGGTTGATTTAAAATCTGAAATTGTACATTTTGCCGTTTATCTACTAATTGAACGAAGGCAAAAAAAAAAAAAAAGAATTTTGACTTTTTTAAAAGCTATTATACATGGGAATTTAGGAAACCGATCAATTTATTAATTAATCGATTGAAATTGTGGCCCAGCTCTAGTTCAAACTTAGACCCCGGGACATCCGTGCTGCATATGTCGCGTGCAAAGCTACTCCTTGAATTGGATGCCATGCCTCATTCGAAGATCGGCGCGCTGCGTCTGCATGCATTATGTCAAGTTCCTTGATAAAGGCGTTTTTTGCAAGTACCGCCAACCATTGTTGCGGAAACTAAAGTCACTAGATCCTGGGAAAGTAGCTCCAAGCTCCCCGTATGGTCACCATGTTGGTCCGTGAAATGAGCAATTTCTCCTTGACTCCTCCGTTCTTGGTGAGCCGATCTAAATTCGCTGGTGACGGGTAGCAATATGGAGATGTTTCTTGTAAACCGAGATTTTGTTATCCACACACCGGCGAAACAAGCGTACATCTTCGTACCATCACCCCATGCTGTGTCGGTGCTTGGAGGCACTGAAAAATAAGTTTACTGTTTTAAAATACGCAAGAAGAACAATATATTTGTAAGAGGTATCCGCCTTTAAATTACAAAAGCTTACCAAGGCTTGGGTTTGGAGGCTCTCTACTGGCAATAACACGAATTATGAATTCTGATACACTGCTTGCGAAATACATGGGTCGACGTCATTCTAGTAAGAACAGCTATCCTGTCGGCATTAAAACAAATATATAAAGATTGATGCGGCATGTTTTGATATTCTTGGCACAATATGTGAAGAATACCGTTTCACTGTAACCCCCTGTTGTGACTTCAACATATGCTTTCAATTATGAGAAAAAGAAATACGCTGAACTTCATCATCTTATTATAGTTTTAGGACTTCTCAGATATATTTATTTGTTTTCTATTGTCCAACTGTCATCGTACATCTAGTGTGACTGCAATGAAATCAAGGTTATCGCTACCTCCCCTTTCACAACGTAGAAAATTGTTTCCTCTATGCTTGTTTTATATGATTTATAATAACGATTCGATTCACAAAGAAAGGCCACTAACAGTCTTACATTATATTTCAGCACGCATCGATCACCATTACAAAGTTGGCATTCCATCTGGTCGCACGAAACATTTTCATGACTCTTTTATTCCTAGCACCTCAGCAATGTGGAATCACCTTCCCGGACCCACCGCCGAAATCTCTGATAGTACGCGTTTTGGAACTGCCATAACTAACCTTTTTTGTAAAGGAGCCCTAACTACCGTATAATCTTTTTACTGTGCTTTTTTTTCTTTCTTGTTTTTTTTTTTACTTGTGTATTTTACTCTTTTATGTAACGCCTGTGGCCCTGAGGGTAAACAAATAAATAAATGAATATGAACTCATTGGGTTCTTTTGGGGGCACCCAGCATGTTTTAATTTCCCGCTTATTTATTTCTAGTCCAAAGAATACACTG
The DNA here is from genome assembly GCA_013358835.2 of Ixodes persulcatus. Lineage (NCBI taxonomy): Eukaryota > Metazoa > Arthropoda > Arachnida > Ixodida > Ixodidae > Ixodes > Ixodes persulcatus. The sequence continues at coordinate 129,020 of JABSTQ010010574.1, forward strand.
AAAACATACTGACCAATATTGACATTCAGTCATTTTGTACCATACATCAATTGTTGAAAAAATTGGAAGGACGAACATAAAATTGGTTAAATTATAGATTCCTCAACAATTTATTTACTTTTTTTTTAACAAATATGGGGCAAGATCTTCCTTTCTAATAAATATCACTGACGTGAAGAACATATCACCGAATGGATTACGTCCATGAAAACGTACTGATAAGTATTTCGTCTCGCAATGCCCAGATGTAGACAAAAACAACGTTTTTCATTATAATATAGTTTGAAATGGGCTCTGCAACATTAACAAATGTTAACAGTTTGAATGCAGTCTGAGCTACGTCTGTTTTGTTTAAAATAAAAAGCAATGTTTAGAAAAAATAGTCGAATCGGGATTTTAAAATGCTGCACTATAGCACTACGATTTCTATATAGGTATATCATATGTTTCTTCAAATAATTAGCATTTTTACTCAGCCACTATAGAAATAAATGGTGTCTTTATACCGAAGCCTGATTTATTTTCGGGCTAGCTGAAAGAAGAGCAACTTGTGATAGCGTTACAGCGATACAATGTCCTCCTGTGCCCTCGCTAGAAATTTACAACGCTTATCTGTCAAGTAGTTGAGAGCAGCTGCTGATTATAAAAGGCGGTGTGTGAAAGTGCCCGAAGTTGGTTCGTTCACCCTCTTTATTTCTGAGCTATGCTTAGAACATCCAAAATTACACTCGTCTTAGTTGGTAGCCTTTGCTCACTAACAGTGAGAGAGATTTGTTTTTGTTTTTTTTCTTTGTTTAAGATATTAAATCTGGGGTTCGTTCGCGGATTGGACGTCTGCAAGGAATTCGAATCGTAAAGGGCACGTGTCTGACGAGGTCATTGAGTTCTATGACCACTGTCCCTTTGTGTGATCCGGAAAAAGGATGCTGACAAAACTTTAGACATGGTATTTTTTCTTGCATGTTCACTAGCTTGAGTGAGAGGGAAAGAAAGAGAGAGCGAAAACATTATTTCTGAAAGCCTCTATTCCGAGACTTCGCTAATCAACCTGCTTCCCCGAGGACTTTGTTGACCAGTTCTACTAGCCCGCTCCATGCAGTCTGGGTCATTTTGGGGGACAGTCCAATCCTCTATAGGGGGATGTAAAGGACCTTAGGTGGATGGCCTAGCGGGAGACGATTTTCTGCGGCGTGACCGTTGTCTTTGAGTGGTGTGTTCTTCGTAGCTGGGCATTCCCAGAAGGCCTGTTTGTTGTTTAGATATTCCCCGCAGTTTGGACACCTGGGTGTCCCGGGTAGACCGTTGATGTAATGTTTGTAGTGCTATGTGAAGAGGGTACCTGTCTATGCGCTCCTTATAGCGACAGACAGTTGTCTCGTGAGGAGTGTGAAGGGGTTTGGCCAAAGGGTACATTTTCGTCTAAGAGTTCTCGGGGGAGTGTGATTCTTTTCCGAGTGTAGTCCTTTCCTGTGTTGGATGGGGTCGTAGGTTACTGGCTATTAAGGTATCAAAGGAGAAAGGACCCGGTTGAATACTTTCTCGGGCGAGCTCGTTTGCCTTGGCACTGCCGTCAAAGCCCTCATGACCAGGCAGCCATTTGGGGGCTACGTGTATTGTGGGGTTGGAGTCCAGGCGCTCGTGGTGGGTGCTTTCTATGTGCTCTGGTATCACTTGCTTGAAATCAGCTTGGTTTACAATCTCGCCACTTGTTACACTGAAGAGGTGGGATAGTCGCAAACAGTGCGACCGCTAACCTCTGGGCTTTAACGTCAATCATTGTATTTCTCACGCTGAAGCACTGCGGTAGGCGTATTCGGAAAAGCTTGTGGAGTAAATCAACAGGCAAATTTTGGCAGTCTGATTGGCGCGTGTTTCTGGACGTCACATTGCCTGGTTTACGAAGGCAGAGAGAGGAGGGAAGACCAAGGATTAGCTAAACACGCCCCAGTAATTAACGCGCTAGCCTATAGCTGGCTTCCATATTTGGTCACCTGAGAAGCCTAAGAAAGTTTGGAAGCCGGCTAAAGGCTATAGTGCGTGAACCACTGAGGCGAGCTTACGTATGCCTCTCTCAGCCTAGTAAACCAGGCGACGTGACGTCCACGACAACAGGCCATCAGAGTGAAGTGATTGGCTTATTGACGTACTCCGCAACCTTTCCTGGCTAAGCCTCCGGTGGAAAACCAGAGCAAATCAAAAGACAGCAGGAGAAATCAAAAGGCATCTGGAGCGCAAACTTCCGCTCCACGACCCGGGCTTTGGTGCCGTAAGCCAAATGACCCTTTACACTTCATCTGTGTAGCTACATTTGTGGTTGCCATCTTTTGGGTGTCGTTTGCTTCGCGAAGCGCGTGATTGTATCCGAGAAAGAAGCCAATGAACCCGCCGAGAGTTCACTGCCAAACATGGCAGCGTAAAATAATTGACCCATTTGCTATTAGATGGCGCGCTCAAGTGCTGGGATTACCATGGAAAGTGTGAGTGACGTCAAAGACAAAGGTTGCGCCGCGGAAAACCGTCACAAAAAAGACCGTCATAAGAAACAAACACACACACACACACGCCAAATGTAGCGGATTTACGTCCCGCTAAAGTTGGCAGGACGTAAATCTATCTAAATTCAACGCACGGTGTTCACGTGATGTCATCGGTGTGACGGTCATTATGCTGATGATGTCACATGTCATGTTGTGATGTGGTGGTCGTCATGCGTCACGGTATCAGGTGACGTCGTGACGCGACGTGACACCATGACGCCATGGTGTCATGTGACGCTGCGTCATGTAACGCAATGTCCGTGTCAAGATAATATTTATTAACTAAGTTCCTCCTACCATTATCTTGACCACGACATCTGCCAACGCCATTATCTATCCGTGATGGTTGGTGCCTCTTCTGTTATTGTCTGGTCTGATAACTCTGCATGGTCTTTCTGAACTCCCATCTTCCTCAAAAGTAGTCTAATCTGGTAAGACAGTTGCCTACTTATCGAGTTCTCTCTACTTTTTTACGTGTAATTTACTCTGGCACGAAAAGGAGAAACCTCGATAATGGCAGGTACCCAGCCGCCACCAGGTTTTATCTATTCGCTTTCAAAGGGGCGGCAGGTGCCAGGTTGTTAAAAAGAAAGCGTCGCACGACCTGTTGTCTTGTCCAAACTCGCAGCAGCCTCTGCGTCTTTCCATCTTACCGCTCCTCGCAACGCGATAGGGCATTCGGGCTATCGGACAGGACGATAAGGCCTCAGAGAATCTGCTCCCTCTGCTTTACAATCGAAGAGGTCGGAGGGGTCGCTCTGCGCATGTCTGGTGGAGCTTGACTTTACGGGATATATAGCGCAGCTCCTGGAGCATCTCTTTCCGTTCGATGGAGTCTCCGGTCGTCCTCACGCCGATCCCCCGCACTCGCCCCCTTCGCCGTTGCCACTGTAGTCGCTGTGCCCCACTGGAGGATACCGGGACGACGTGCACGGGCTAGACCATGTCGCGAATCATCGTCAGAAAATTGATCGCGGCCCTCCTGTGCTTATGGAAGCTGGCCGTGTTGCTGCTCGTTCCACTTCTCTTCCTGCCACTCATCATCTACATTGACGCCAAGGTTTGTGGCCAATGCACCATAGCGTCTACATGATGCCTGCAAATGAACATCGTTATTTCGCTGTTCTATTGTCAGCATCGTGATCAGCAGTAGGAAATGCGCATTTTCAAAACCGCGTAGATTTTCATATAACAGGAAATTAAATCAACGTTTCCAGGGACCAGCAGAAGGTATAAATGTGAAATTACATTTCATAGACGCGTCTGAATTGTGCAAAGATTAAAAAAAACTTATGTTCTAGTATTTATAACATCACATGAGTCCATTCGAGAGATCACTTGTCAAATATGATTTGTTTATAAGTTTTATGGGGCATGACTGTTCGATTTAAGAAGCATTAGAAACGCCCCAGCGTAGTGTCAGACTGGTGCAGTCGATTGTTTACTAAGACAGTGTAAGTCTCAAAGCAAAACGTTGTCGACCAGTGTGAAGCTTCTCAGAAGATTTATATTTAAGTGCTTCCTACCTCTGAGCTATTCAACCTTCACGCTTTAGGAAAAGCAGCAGGCATTCTGAATGAAAACAAACTCTACGGGTATTTTCAAGCATCAACACCTCCTTAATGCATTTTTCGTTTCACTTATATTTTGCATTTCTGTGATTTAAAAAGGATTAGAAAGGTGTGGGCTTGACAAGTCTGCGACAAATTCTTGTAAGAAATCGAACAATATAAATGCAAATAACAAAATGCCGGCCCCAAAATAGAAAAAAAAGACAAATTAATACGGCTTGTGGGGAAATAATTTTTCCATCTCACCACAGTCCATCTCTCGAAATAATATACATCCCTTTATTTGAAAGCCGAGACACTCAAATACCGTATTTTCCGGACTAAAGTCCGCGGACTATACATGTTTACACGTTAAAATTCTAACCAATGCGGACTATCAACAGGTGCGGATTATACAAGGATTTTTTTAGGTCATTTACTGTGACAAGACGCGAAGGATTTTATAAATAACGAAGTATATTAATCTTAATTTATGTATGATACAACCATTTTTTGTGAGCTAATGCAGAGCCATTTGTCAAGGTGTGCAATGAATTATAATTTTTACGTTCGGACTGTGCCGGGCGTGCGGACTATGCACCGGGTGCTGCCTATCTAAGCAAAAACTTTTGTTTTTGACTACTAATTTTCCCCTGCGAGCTATGCACCGGGTTTGGACTTTAGACCGTAAAATACGGTAGGAACCTTTTTTTCGAATCTTTTGAAACATTAAAGCATTACATTTTTTTTTCCTCCTTTGTAGCACTGTTAGATGCTTCAGTAACTGTACGCAGACACTCTCTTTTAGACCAGAGTATCTCTGTGTTTGGACGGACTGTTGCTGTATCACCATTCGAAACCCTAGACCCCGAGCCTTCATTTTCCCTCGCGGTCAGTCTATTTACCTGCCCGTGAGTGCAGCCCTGCTCGAAAATACCTGCGAGTTGTCATTGGGTCTAGGATCAAAGTGTCACCCGAAAGCTCACTCCGGACCGACACGTAGACAAAACAAACACGTCACAATACACTCCCATGAACTAATTTACTAGTCCTTTTAAAATCGCTTCATTATTTAACCTTACCTCGTATCAAGAGATATTGCCATCTCCATAAAAAAAAAAAAAACACACTAAAAACATTCTCTAGCCTCTCCAACTTCCAAAGAAAAGTTTTGAGCTGCTCTATTAGGAGGATAAGTTGCTCAACCTATTCTAATAAAGATTTTCAATTTTTTTTATGCTTCGTAGACGGATCGGAAGTCCCTCACATATCGTACGTATCCCGATATCTTGACTTTAACCAAATATGTTCAGATCTGCTTGGTGCCGTTTTGATTTGCCGAGCCCCGGGAGTAATACGGCACTCCGGAGTCAGAGGAGTAAGAGTCTTGAAATATTTCAGGTTCCAGGGAAGCTCACTTCGTACCCTTCATTGCTTCAAGACTTTGCATGCTGTCATAATATACTAGTACCGCACTCTCTAGTTTCCTAAACTGTGTCTGGAGCTAAAGTTGAAACTTGGGCGAGTTGGTACGACATACTTCGGGATTAAAAACAGCGCAAAAGACGAAGGACCAGACGAAGAGGTAGCACGGACGCTGCGTTGTCCGTGCCTGAGTTTTCTTGTAATGCATCTATCCCCACTAGTGCTCTGATCCCAGAGGTGTACCTACTTCACTAGGCGGCATTATTAGGGACGGAGAAAAACGGGACACCCGCAACGTAGATTGTGACAGTGCACTTTTGTGGCTGGGCTTATTCTCACTATATGTTTGTGACCTGGATGTGCTGGTGAAGCCTTTTCAAGTGTCTGGAGCGTGTGTATTGTGAAAGAAGGGCTGCCTTGTCAAAGCTCTTAGCTACAGCAGTACGAAGAGATACAGGGCTGACGACAGTGAAAACATATAAGACATTACGAGATTCGATGATATCTTGCTGTAGTAAAAACGAAGGAGAAATTTTCTAAAAAAAACAGTTAAATAAAATTACGAATCCTGGTGCTATTTAGCTGTTTAACGCGCAATTTAGAAAATCTGCATAAAGTCAGACACCGTATGATACTTCTACAACCAAGGTTTTAAACCAAGATCTGTCTCTTTTGCAATGCCGATCCTAGAGTCTTCGTAAACAATGAATGAATGAGAGCATAATCCATTTTTTTAGTTCTTAATCTATCTATTGATGCACTCCGATTGAATAGAAACAAGGTAGGCTTGCGTTGTTTGGAATACTACATAGTTTTCACTTCTGCAGACCTGCAAGGATTTTGGTGTTTGAAAGATATACCTTTTTTTAAAAGCCGGATGTCTAGGTGCTGTGAACGTCCTCCAGTGTTATGAACGTCCTCTGTGCTGTGCGACGACACGCGTTAGAATTTAAAAGCAATAGCCGGCATTGAATTAGATGTGTAAAAGAAGTAAAAAAAAATGTTATGATTTTCTGTTGAAATTTCCGTTTGTTTTTATACCTTTACTGATTGCGCTCAATTTCAACATTTGCAGAATTTGAACCTATATTGGCGGTCAAAAACGAACTTTGTTGTGCTTAGACATCCGCGGCGGCTCAGAGATGGTAAATGGAAACAAATAAAATATTTATGAAGAACGGTGAACACACAAAGACAAGAAAAAACAATATAGTGACTGCCTTTGAGGAGAAAGCGCTTTAGTTTATCTTTAGTATCTTTCCGCTTCCGCCTAGTCGGGTTATGGATAGGGACCTGAGAGTTAGCCAATACAAATGCTGTTTTAGATGTGGAATAACTGTTGCTGGCAGTTGTCGCCTCAACGGGAACCGAATATATTGCACGATCTTTTGATTAGTCTTATTTTCAGTTGAATGGTTCACATTTTTCTAGTTCCTGTTTTAGCAGTGGTAGTCTGAAAAACAAAATCTACGTGACCTAATTAAAAAGAAAAAAAAAACGATTTATAATCAGCAAATTCACATCCCATGCGGCTTTCTTGTTTTTGGTTATTCCGTTTTTGTCCAAGCCATTTTCACTTTACGCGAACTATTGAAACCAGTTAGGTGATTAGGAAATTACTATACATAGCTTGCGTTGACGTCACGCCAGCCGCCATTGCTCCGTACCATGCTCCTGCGCCCGTGCCATGGGCAGCAACCGCAGCATACATCAAACGTATGCTGCAGAAAGTACGGGCACAGCAGCTTGGTACGGAGCAACGGCGGCTGGTGCGGAGCCACGACGTCACGTGCAACGCTTCAACTTCACTAGATTAGCTAAGTTGCGGAGCTGACAATAGACGCTAGTTGCACGACCCTCTACCCCTGGGCTCGTCCCGGGGGAGAGGGTCGTGGCGTTTCTGGGGGGACGGCTGCTGTGGTATCTGCAGTGTATTCTATGGAATTATGAAATGCGTGTGTGTCGAAGCTAAGCGTCTAGATGGCGTTTCGCCGTACTCTATTGAACACATAGTATCGAAACTAAAATCTAGATGGTGTTTCAAACGACGGAAGTCGAACCGAACGGAGTGAGGTATCCCCGCCGCGGGAGTTCCACAACTGAGGCAATCTAGTTAGGTTCCTTCAATTGCAAGAACCTAATTGGCTACGGAACCCTACTGATGTGCTAGGGGCTCGCCACGCCCTCGTTTCTTAAACTATCGGCGACTATAATCAAGTTTGTTTCTTTATCCGTAGCGGCTTATTCGCAACAGTATGATGTTTCTATGCTTTCTCGGCTTAAAGACCGACGACCAGTTCGCGCTTTCCACTTTTCCCTCACTTCCTTTTCACCCCCCCCCCCCCCCCCACCCCTACCCTGTCCACCGTTGCCTCCTTTCTCCTCCCCCATCGTGAGGAGGATATTCTTCCTTGCAGAATTTCGAGTATGGTCGTCGGCCTTTCAAGGCCCCATATTACCCGAATATTTTATCTACTATTCCGCGGGCACCTTTTTTTACGCCCTATCGTCCAGCATATTACGATTCGAACGGAGGAGACAAAAGCCTATTATTATACTACGCCAGTTTTACCGCGCATTATTTGATTTCTCGTATCGCGCTTCTTGTACTCTATAAATTCACGCTTTGGTCGGACACCATAGCGACAAATCGAAACCTTCCAAAAATCAAATAAATAGGCGTAAACGACTGTGCTCCCGATACTTTTTTTTTTTTTTTAAGTATACGACACACTCGTGTGTGCAATAAAAGTTTTCCTTTGCGTCGTTTTAGATCTTTCCATCCCGTATCACCCAGGCGGAAAATTCTGAGTCACTGGGTTGTGCACGCGTGAGCGGCGTCTCCTACTTCGCGGAAGAGAGCCACTGCGCATGCTCAGAACGCGTTCCACAGCCCAGTAAACAAAGATGGCAGCGCCCAGAGGGCGATTATTGGAAAGATCCATACTCCGGTTCATTTTATCAAGTCTGGCCGCAGCCGATGCTACGATCCGATACGGCCAATCAAGCGGCTCCAAAAGTGTTTAGTCATGGCTCTTGTCGTTTTTGTTGGTTCGCTATCACCTACTAAACCAATCACGCACGGAAAAACAAACGAAGCTCAGGATCGCGGTGCATTCGATTTACGCGATTGCTTTAGTAATCGGTCACGGCGAACGCCCAACGACGAGTGCCGTGGCGTTGCACTTTTGGCGCTGTCCGATTGGCTGCGTCGTATCGTAGCGTCGGCAACGGTCGGACTTGAAGTGAAGGGGGATATGCGTAGAGCAAATCGTCTGCTTCTTGCGCAGGAGCGTCCGTGACGTCAGAACGACAGTCGAGCTCTTATTGGCCGACTGAAAAAAATAGGGGGTAGATCCCATTGCTAGATGCCTTGAGGTCTACCCACTCGGCGTCGTTCTGACGTCAGCGCAACTCCCGCGCAAGAAGCAGACGAACTTGCTCTCCACAGAAAATGGACGTGATGCGCGAATGTATTACATTGGCTCCCTAATCAATCGAAGCACGATTTTGTGCGCTCGCGTAGGAAATGCTCCAAGATTATGGTTACACTTAGATGCCACGTGTTCCCGTTGCGAAGGTATGGTAAAAAAAAACACTTGTGCCATTTTTCTTTTAGCTGAGTTGATTGCTCGAGGCCACTCCTCGGACATGCGGTCCTGCGGTGCGCGAGCACGTGGGCTGAAGGACAACTGCGGTTATCTCGCTAATTGCTTTGTTGCCCCCCCCCTCTTTCGACGTGAACGCGAGGCCCTTCCATAATCGCACGGTGATGTCAGAATCGTCGCAGTAATATATGCCTCCTCCACGTCAAAAACAAACAAACAATACTACAAATAACATAAAACATTGTGTTTTGAGAATGATAGCAATACGCAGATGAGCGAGTCTCTCGGCAGCTTGACTCCCGGATGCTATTTTTTTTTGTGTGTGTTTAAGCGTGTAAATATAATCGCACCTTGCGAGTCCTTTCGAACCAGTGCACGTTTGCCCCATTGGGTGAAGTACTAACATACACTTAACAAATGAATCGAATTCGCCTTCTCATCCAGTTTTTTTTTTTTTTTTTTATTGCTGTGCATCACCCATTGGCTACGATATAAGTTATAACCCGTCCGTGAACGAGAACAATCCGCTAAATATGTCTGAGTTAGCCATACAATTGAATTTTGCTACTTTCGAGCTGTATTTCTCGGACCCAACAATTACAATTTTGTTAAAAATAATTACAACTGTAATCACGGGGGATAAGCTACGAAGTGCCAAACTTTCCGCGATGGACATTTCAATCAGGTAGCGTATCTGGGGCTTTGTAGATAACTTCATCAGCCCCCTTATTCGGCAAGTGGTAAAAAATAAGTATTTAAAACAAGACACGCTCCTACTCCTTGCTTAAATTGACCTACCTTTTGTCACCTCTAGGCAGTTAGGTTTGAAGTTAGAGGAGGGGGAGGAGAAAAGTAGTAGTTGTGATAGTGATAGCAGTGATAATGGTAGTGGTAGTAACGGTTGTTGTAATAAGCGCTTTTCTTTTTTTTGACCTGGGCGGGGGGGGGGGGGGGGGGTGAAACTAGAGAGAACCTCAGTACAAAATGGCATTTCCTTTCAGATGGGGGCAGTTCATTTTTGAAGTAAACCATTCTGATAATCACCTTCAACGATCTGCCATCTATGTTTACTGAGTTGTTGATTAGTACGTTCCGAGCATGCGCAATAGCTATTTCCTGCGAAACAGCACGGCGTGGCCATGCGCCCACGGCTCAGTGACTCTGCTCATTTCGCCCGAGCGATACAAGATGAAAATTTGCATAGGGCAGGGTGTAGGATAAGAAAACAAACGCGGCGATTCGACAAAAAGAAAAAAAAAAGGGAAGAGAGTGACAAAAATTTAACGGAAAAGTTCGCTCACGTGACAGTGGTTGAATCCAGGGCACCAAGTTGCAACCAGGAGTACAGTTGAGGCTAGCGTCTCTGTTACATAACTGGAAGGACTACATGTTTGATCACTTTCTTTTTCTGACCCCCGAAAACATCATGTTTAGTGTCTCATAGACAATCGAAGTTGTGGGTCAAAGAACATCTCTCTTGAATTCGTAATTTGCTAGATTCTTTTAGCTTATTGTGGCGGTTGGAGCTCTGTATCCGGGATAGTAGAAAGACGGAAATATTTTCCACTTTGTTTTAGACTTAAGGCTCGTTCACACAGACCTGTTTTCTTACGTTACGTTACGAAAAGTCACCGAGAAATCTGTGCTTCGTATTAAGCTTGGCTACCAATTCAAGGAGATAGCCTGGCACGCGGTATTGTTTCGGTGACGACAAACTAGGACAGTGAGTTACCCTGGCAACCAACGACACAAGGCTTCGTAACGTAACGTGAGGAGTTGAGCTCGGTTGAACTTTTCACACAGCACCATTTTCTTACGTTACGTCTAAGTCACCGAAACATTTGTGTCTCGAATGTCGCGTGCCAGGCTATCTCCTTGATTCGGTAGCCACGCTTAATACGGAGCACAGATTTCTCGGTGACTTTTCGTAACGTAACGTAAGAAAACGCCGCTCTGTGTGAACAAGTTTTAGGTATTCTTACCAACCTATCTCTTTAGACAATGCGCCATAAACGTAGCGGGAACATGACATTGAAATTATTTTCTAGTTTACTGATATCGATTAGTATCGATTATAAAATTTTACCGCCTAGGATAGGTATCCATATGCACCTTTTCGACAACGACCCCGCAATCTTGTATGTCGTGACTTCCAGGGTCGCTAAAGTAGTCAAATACGAATATTCTTCGTGTTATGACATAGTAGGGAGAGGAGCAAAAAGATTGTCGCTAAGTTTTCTTTCCTCACAAACCCGCAGATCCGTTTCTCGTCGTGACGTGTTTCATTGAAGGGGCGAAAAATCCCAAGCACTCCCTAGGCGCCGAACAAGAGCAGCACGAGAGAGCGTGCAGAGACGACCGCGGTTGATAGGTGTGACGTCACGACAAAGATTACCAGCTGCGACCAACATGTTTGATGGTCTCTAAAAAGCACGGTTGAGGCTTGGGTAATTGCATTCTAAAATCAACACCGTCGAAGTTGATAGTCTACTATCGTTCTTATTTCCGCCGATAAAGCAGAATGTACTGAAAGATGTCCCTACCGTTCCTTTTATTTTTCTCAGCCTTTTAGGTTTGATGGAAGTGTAGCCCGACGTGGCTAGGTCGGAACCAGCCGAATAGCGCTGTCCACTTTCGGGTGGATTTCGCCTCCGGGCAGTTGTCCCCCCATTGGCGGGATAAAATTATTTTATGGTATGCTTTCCAAGATTCGCCAAACTGGAATAGACCGATTTCACTAAGCGTTCGGCGCATGCGTGACGCCGCCATGACTTTAGTTCACAGGAGGCAGACGGCCGTGCACGCGAGGGCTCGTGCCGTCTCGTGCTCTACTCACGCAGAGCTCCAGTGGGGTTGTCGCACGTGCAGAAAGTCTAAAGTTCCCTGGATGCATTGCGGCAACGGTGGCGTAGTCAAACTGGCTGATGAGATCGGTCTATTAATTCTGCGTTCATCAACGAAAATAAGAGTAATGTCAGGTTGTCAATATTGACGGTGATATTTCGAGAACGCGAGGACACCAAGGTTTCATCGTTCATAATCAAGCTTGCCACCGTCGATTCGAACACGCGCCATCGAATTTGTCGTTCACAACTGTTAAACTTGACCCAGACGTCAAAGGTATGAACAATAAAAGGATGCCACCGAACGCGCCAGCACACTACAAGCCCTGGCACGAGCCTCTTGCTTGAAAGTCTGTCATGGCCGTTCGTGAGTTCATGGAACGCGAACCGTCTTGATTCCAGAACCTCGAGAAACATTATTTTTTTCAAAAATTGCACGCTGTGGTGTTCCTCGTCGTCGGTCAGTTGGAATGCCTCAAAGCAGGGGCGTCGAAACAGGAGGACGGGGAGAAGGGCAAGAAGGCCCGGCGCCATGTGGCCGTACTTGCAGACATTTCAGAGTTGTTATAATAAAAAATTCGGGGGAGGGATATCCCGCTTTTTCACTACCATCACTCCTCTCTCTCTCTCTTTCTCCCTCGCGGACAACTTCTACGGCACTTCCCATATTTATTTATTTTGTGCGTGTGTGTTGGTTGTACTTTTTTTAATTTCTCTTTCCCTCGTTTTTTCTCGCCATCCCCCGTCGCCCCTTCATCTCTCAGACATTACCGACTTCTCTATACACACCGCCTGTGGGTGACCCCGGTGGCGTTTGTTGACAGTGGCGGAAGATGAGCTCTAAAACCGCGTACACCGCACACGGCTCCACAACATCACAAACTTCAATCTTCGCGTCGATTCCGTGGCGAAGATTTAGGAATCAAGTAACTTTTTTCCCAAAGTTGTGAAACGTCAGTTTGTCGTCACCAACTACTTCCATAAACGACGATCTTGCGACAAGAAATTTCGGAGTATTTACCGCCCGCCTAGGTACAATCTACGCAGCATTGACTCTACCGCGGCGTGGGGATGTAGGGACACGCGAGCGTGACGTCATCAGTGCAGCCGTTCAATCGGCTGGCCCCATGCACGGTATTGCACGCGCGCGCTCCGATGAAGCTCGCTACAACTTTGTGTTTCACAATCTCGCTGGAATTTGAGCACAAATTGTTGTGTGTATGTTTATACAGCCAGAAGTAAGCCGTCGTGGCACCGCACCTGAGGTCTTTAAAGGGATGCTGAACCGAAATTTTAATTGCAGAAAACAATGCAGAAGCGCTGGGCGGGACGCTACAAACCCGAAAGTATCACTCATAAAGCGATATCTCCAATGGAGGGTTTTTGTTTTCGAAAAGAAGAGCGCGCTGGAACAAGGCTAAAAAGGCCCGTGACGTCACGATTTTCGTTTCCTCCTTTTCTCGCTTTGACTCCGCGACAACGCGGAGAGGGAAGGAAGCGAGGCCTTATCCCCTCCTCCTCAACTATTCTGCACGAAACGCGACGTCGCGATTCTCACTCAATCGCATCCTTATTTTACAAAAATACGGCCATCTGAAACAAATTTTGAACACTCCTGCTACCTTTTTTGGTGAAATCAAAATTTCGGTTCAGCATCCCTTTAAAGGGGCACTGACACATCAAAATCATATTTTTTTTTTATTATCCGAAACGATTGAAAACGATGCCGGGACATTATCCTCAAAATTCGAAACTTGAAAATTCAGTATTTGCGAATTAAAAAAACAATTTCCAAATGCCGAATTTGAAGTTCCCGCGCGATCCGCACCAGTGCAGTGAGTCAAATTTTGCGGTCTCCTGCGACTCGACTTTCTTTCGGACATCCGCTCCACGCTATGAAGCAAAGCGCCGTTGCCACGGCGACCCCAAGCGAGGAGGAGGTGAGCAGGCGGGATAGAAGGGCGCCTGCGCGGGAAAAACCCGGTTTTTTGCCCGACTCGCCGACGAGTGCCGCCAAGTTTTTCGAGGGAGGGTCCAAATCTAGGAAGCAACATCACACCGAACTCTGATTTTTGGTATTTCAAAAAGAGGGGCCGTAGTGCGTTCGCAATTGCGTTAAAAAACATGTTTTACGATTGCCATTATTAAATGTTATAGAAATGTCACCTACAAAGCTTCTAAATTTCCTGATTTTTGACGTCACCGATCAAAAGAAGGGAGGAGGTGAGCGGCGGGAAATATAAACGCCAAAAATAAAAAGGCGCGCGCGCGCGCGCGGGAAAAATGTTTTTTCGCGATGCGGTTTTTTTTGCGTGTCTGTGACTACAACTTGCATCGTTTTAGACAATAAAAAAAAATACGACCTTTCGGTTGTCAGTGCCCCTTTAACGTGCTCGCGCAGTAGTGATACACGACCGCACGCCGGTACGATGCTCATCCAGATCGAAACTGGCAGGGGTGAGGCTCGAACCCAGGATCCCTGGGTTCTGCAGCGCGAGCTTTCGCTCCATGCGCGTCGAGCTGGGTGTGCGCTTTAGCGTGGCTCTAGCCCACTCGGCCACCGATCTCTTTTTTTTTTTTTATTGCCGATTTTGACAGTGAACACAAACTTAACAATCAATGATAATTACAATGATAAAAACACGTGCACAACACATAGGGCTCGAGTATGAATGTTAAAATTCTTTCAAGTTCTCAAGCGCGTCCAATATTGGCACCCAGTCAGGCGGACACTCTAACGTGGCGTACACAGATTTCAGGCGGCGAACAGATTCCGTAAAATACAGTCGAACGGGCCGCGCGTCCACATCAGCATGCCTTACAGCCATTCTACTGCACCATATTGCATGCAGGCCCAGAAGCATAAAAGTGTCAACCGGAATTTCGCAGTCTTTGTGAACAGGAAGGAACCTGATACCATGCGGTGTTAAAGTAAAATCTTTTTTAATAGTTCTCTGGAGAACATCCCAAAAAAGAAAGGCGTCCCAGCAGTCTAAAACTACATGTTCCGTAGTTTCGGGCATTTTGCACAGCAGACAGTCAACGCCCCAAGGGACAAACAGTTTTTTCTCGTGGAGCCAAGTTTTTACCGGGAGAGTGTTTGTATGTAACTTAAAGAAGAAGGTTTTAACAGAAGGTGGGATTAACATTTTCTTAACTCTAGATAACACGTCCTGCCCTGGGCCAGCATGAAACATAGAACGGTAGACAGGTACAGGGAAGACAGCATCTATAATGTCTCGCGTAAGACGTTTTCGGGTGACACCCGACAAGTATTCAAAAGAGAACCGTACAGTCAAAAACCGCTCGGCCACCGATCCCGCTTTGAGCACCGAGAGAGTTCAATCAGCACGTTCTGCGAACTACGGCCCCAACTTTGTGTTTCACGAGTTTGGCGACCCATGTATGGACGAAAACGTCGTTTTGCCGTCCTATAAGCGTAATCGTCAACCATTCTCGTTTTTTCTCTCTCCTCTACTATTCTTTTAATATTTGCAGTTTAAAATATTTTATCATTTTTTCGTCGCCAATACCGGATATATCTGCCAGGTGTGTGGAAATGAGAGTACACTAAAAAGGGGCGTACATTCCACTGCACTATTGGCGACGTGCGCGAAAAAAAATTAATTGTGTTCGTGTGTATGTTTTTAGAGGTTGAAGTTATGTCTGCCTCAACTGGCGACTTGTCTCCCAGCTGTAGATGAGCAATTTAGCCAGTGCAGTACAACCGCAAGCCTGGGGCCTTTAACGCGCACCAGGCAGCAGTGATACACGACCGCACGCCGGTATAAGGAGTATTCACTGGCGGCCATATCTGTGTGCGCGGCTGCTGAGCGCGTGCTGACGGCGAGCTTCCGCAGTTCTTTTGCAACGTGCATTCCGCACCATCAAGATTGCCGGTCCTAGCAGGCTATTAATGTGAGCTCGTTCTGAGCATGTGCTCTAAACATCGCCCTCAAATATGGCGTCCAGTGAATACCCCCTATACGATGCTCATCCAGATCGAAACGGGCAGGGGTGGGGATTGAACCCAGGATGCCTGGGTTCTGCAGCGCGAGCTATCGCTCGACGTGCTTCGAGCTGGTGTGCGCTAGCCCACTCGGCCACCAACAACGTTTTTTTCGACATTTATTTACATCTACTTACACAAAATCAACAGTGTTCAATTTTGTACAAACTATGTACGATATATGCAGGAGACGACTATTGTCATTGACGCAAAAAAACTTTTAAAGGGGCGGTGCAACGAGATTCATTTGGAATGTTTTTCACTTTACACGAGCTTACTGGCAGTACTGGGACTCAAGGTTACTCGCACGCAACGCCACTGGCCAAGAAACTCCTTTGTTGCGGTGTAATTTCAGAGACAAAAGCGATCATTTTCATTCAATCTCTCCTTTGCAAAATTTTATGACGTAAAGTGGGGATCGCAGTACACCCATATGACGATATTTGAATGCTGTTCATAGATTCGGCCCGAGCATTGCGTGGGCACTTGATTTGGGCTCGTGATAATTACTAGCTCGAGAAGCATTCGGGTAGTGGCCCGTGTCCAATCGCTGCAACGACGACAATAGCCGAGCCATAACAATGTCTGGAACTCAGCGCGTGTCCTGCGCTTGGCCAACCCCACCGCGTGGCTATGATCAACATTGGCGGCATATAATCGGCTCCAGATCACGTGGCCGCTTGTTCTGGCTGCGAGTTGAGGGCGTGAACGCTGCTCGTTTTTCTTTAATTTTTTACTGGGACTTCTATAGCGAGGGGTGAAAAACGAACGCGTGTTTATTAGGTCATTAACGTTAGGGATCCGTTCTAAGCGGTATTTGAGCAAAGTACAAAAATTGTTGCATTGCCCCTTTAAGCAAACGGTACGTAAATTGACTAAGATGGTAGGGCACCTGCGTGACCTTAGGGAGGGAGTTATCTTGCTATGGTAATATTTTCTCCACAGTAGCCGCATGTAGTATAATATCTGGCTACTGACTGAGGTTTTTAACTATTTCTTTCCATTCATCGTCTTCTTGGCGTGCAAGTATGCTATGGCCAACTTGATTTGCTGTGTGTTTAAAGTTAACCCAGGAGGACTTTGTATCTACTTCAGTACCTACTTTTCCCGTCTTCCATAAGCTATGAAGTCCAAGTACAACTAAAACATCTTGGATTTTATCCAGGTTTTTGGCGAAATGTAAGTATCAAAAATTTGTTTCAACCACTTGAAAGAACTTTTTCAGTGTCCTTTTGAAAACGTTCCAAAAAATACAGCGTCCACACATAAAATGGAAGCGTGCGTGAACGTTTCAGTTGTTTGGCAAAGTCGACAATTGGTGGTTTTATATACTCCAATGCCGTGGGAGTCGAGGCACTCTTTTACTAATATGGTATGTGAATAAAATCTGTAAAAGAAAGTCTTGCACTTGGGGGGAATCGGCATTTTCATGACTATTTTTGAGAACATCTGTTCTGCAATTCTGTGGAGGGTCATAAGGGCACAGGCGATACACTGGGTCCGGAATAAAGCGAAAGAAGCTTCCGGACCAGTGATTTTGTTTTTTTAGCACGATGTCAAAAAGTTAAGGTCAAACCTTGCTCTTAGGAAATCCAACGTGTCTGCTACTTCTTTATAATATCCTCGTAACGTTATTTCACTTGTGGTTAGTGTATCATCAGCTGGTGGTACCGAGTATTTTGCCAAGAAAAACCTTTTTGCACATCTCCAAGGAAGGATGCTGTTCCTGTCTAAAAAATTCCCTCTGGCAATTAGCTGTCTCACAATGATGTGACCCAGACCAAGCCCCCCGTCTTGAATTTTTCGAGATAAGTTGGATCTTGTCATTGGCTCATACGATGACTTCCAGATGAATGTCGCAAATATCCTGTTAAACACGTTGACTGTTACTTTGGAACAATGCATAACCTGCAGAAGGTACGTCAGTTTTGACAAAAAGTAAATGTCACATACGGTGACTCTACCAAAGTTCGATAGATATCTGAGGCTCCACTTGCGTGCAGCTGATTTGACCTTTCTTCTAACATTGCCCTATACTGCCTTTGGATTGTCCACTGCATTCAGCGTACGGTACTCCCAACAGTTGTGGTTTCTCGGTGGACCATTTTATGTTCACAAATATGGGCGCAGTCGTTCCCTACTCCCCACACCACGAACCGCAACTTTTGTCGTTGTTTACTGCCGCACCAGACACGGCACAAAATTGTGAAACACGCGACATTACGTTTTCTATGCTTGGCTTGTTGGAGTACACAAGCACAACGTCGTCAGCGTAGGCCAGAAGCTTGATTTCGCAGCTGTGGAGACTAAAACCTTGAACTTTGTTGTCGTTCATGATGTTTGTGCAGAGTGTTTCAAGGTAGAGATCGAAAAGAAGGGGTGACAAGGGGCATCCTTGCCTGCACCGAACGCTGAACTTCTATTGATCGTGTAAGAGCTTCGCTGAATATTAATTTTGGTTAATATGTCAGTATAACGAAGTTTTATCCCACGCTCAACATTTTCTCCTACTTGTATGTGCCTCAAAAGAGAGAACAGAAAATAGTGTTGAACTTTATCGAAGGCCTTTGCAAGACCGAGCTGTTTAATTGCCGCGGCTTCCTGTGTTTGTTGGCAAACCTCTATTATAGATCGAACTATGTGTGGTTTGTCTGTTCGTTTGTTTGTTTGCAAGTCTGGTGGTCACCAACAATCAAAGATATTAAGCTTTGCAATCGACCTGCTAGCACTCGTGCAAAAATTTTGTAGTCGTTATTGACTAAACTTATTGGCCGATAACCTTCTATCCGCTGAAGCTTGTCTAAGTCCTTGAATTTAGGATATTAACACTGTATGTGCCTTCCGAAATGATGGAGGTAGACATTCGTTGCGGTACGATTCATTAAAAACATCTAAGAGTACAGGCGCAAGTTTCTTGTTCCATTTCTTGAAAAGTCCACCAACGACGTGGCGACCAAAACCGTCGCTGTTGTCGGTCTTCCACGATGGGCCAAACGCTCACCATGACGTCTCGAGTGTGATGAATTCTACTTTCATTATTGGAAGTAAGAGGAATGTCAGACTGTCCACTTTGAAGGTGTTAGTTGAAGGACGCGATGATCGCTAGACTCCACCGTGCTTTTTCTATGCACACCATGGCAATAGACCATTTGCTGTATTACCCAAGCATCAAGGAGAATGCAGGGATTGGTGTTCCACGCGCCGCACGTGCTGGCCTCAGCGGTAGTAAATTTTCCAAAGCAAAAACCTAAAACAAATTGTATCTTGCACGCGCGTTCGTCAACGCTTTATTTTGGTTATTTACTTCGAATATTTTATACGGGGAAGACGTGCGCGTGTGGCGCGTGGAACACCAATCCCTGCATTCTCCTTGATGCTTGGGTAATACAGCAATAGGTCTATTGTCGCTGGCACCCGACGATCCAGCTTGTGACGTCACAGATAAAAACCACAAGAGGGAGGTTCCGAAGCGTCTCATCGCCAATAGTCAAAAACAGAATGAGAACGGCAGGGCGTCTCTCTATAAAGAAACTACCAAAAGATCGACCTTTTCAAGCGTTCGGCGCATGCGTGAAGCGGCCATACCTTTAGTTCACATAAGGCATGGCGGATAGGGCCCGAGACGGTTCGTGCTGTCTCGGGCTCTGCACGCGCAGAGTTCTAGCGAGTTTGTCGCTCGTGCAAATAGACTAAAGTTTCCTCAATGCATTCGAAAGTTTGCGATGTAACCCTTCCAATCAATAAATATGTTTGAACAACAAGTGCCCGCGGTGGCGTAGCAAAAATATCTGGTGAGATGCGTCAGATCTCGTTCGCTCGCTGGCCTCTTTCGCCCACATAAGCCGCTGCAGTAAGGATAACTGCTGCTGTTACTAAATTTCTCTTTTAGCAAAATCTCCCCTCTGTGTCCCCTCTTTACTGGGTAAGAGGGAAAAAAGAATAGAACAAACATAGGAAAAGGAAGGAAACAGCAACATAATAAAGATTCGTTGTTTTACCTTCTCCTCGGTTGTTCAGATCCTTGGAGCTTTGTTTACCTGGAAACGGGAGAGCGGTCTTTCTCCAGCAATCTCACGACTGTCGTAGTGCCGGGTTGTTAACTCTTGCGAAACACCAATGACGCGCGACAACTGGCGACCTCGGTTGGGCCAATGTGACGCTAGGCGGCACCGGTTTTATGCGGTTATCGGTCAAGTGACAGATTGTAAAAGGGAACTCGTCGGATCCTTTGCCGCAGGCATTAATCCAGATACCTCCGTCATCGTCGCGGAAGGTTAATCTCCGCAAAGCTCGAACGTGAAGGACCAAGACTGCTTTGTTTGTAAACAGGTGTGATAATTTTCTGCACGCCTGTCGTGCGACGGTAAACCATAGCGAGTCACATGTGGATACAACACTCTGGCGGGGGTGGAACTATACGCTTTTCCACCACTTATTACTCGGGGGGAAAACATGCCGAGTTGTGGACGCATGCGCGGCGTTTGACATTAAGCGGAAGAGGGGAAACGCGCATGCTCAGTTCGCGGTCCACATACCAGCAGACATAAATGGAGGCGTGCATCTAAGGCGATTTTTGGAATGGTTTTCATGTGGCGCGCAAGTTTGTCTGCTCCCTGCTCACCTTTTGCGTTTGTTTTACCGGCGGAACGCGCCCATATGCTTTTATTTCACCCCGTCTGTCTCCTGAGGTTACGTCCCAATCCGGCTGAAGCCTCAATTCGGCTATTGCCTCAATTCGGCTAGAAGTTTCAATTGGGCTGCACGTTCCAGTTCGGCTACATCCTCAATTCGGCTAGAAGCTTCAATTCGGCTAGAAGTTTCAATTTGGCTGGACGCTTCAGTTCGGCTAGAAGTTTCAATTCGGCTGGACGCTTCAGTTTGGCTAAATCTTCAGTTCGGCTACAAGTTTCAATTCGGCTGCATGCTTCAGTTCGGCTAGATCCTTGTTTCAGTTCGGATGGACGTTCCAAGTTGATCAAGCTAGACATCCAAGCATAAGGTGCCCCCAATTTCTTTTAGAGAGACGTTAACTATATCTGCATCTTTCCTTAACATTGTAACCTGCAAGCTCAGATCAATAAGTTCAAGCGGCTACGAAGGTTTGGGGCACAGAAATATTTGTGTTTGTGTTGTTTGTTCTGTGGAGCTGCTGTGCAAACACCAGGTATCTGCTTCAAAGTAATTTATTCACTTGCCCAAAGAATGGATTACAGCAGTCCAAAGATTGCTTCTTCCAGTGCTGGCCACTGTTCACGTGAAAGGGACAGGACGCCTTGGCAGCTCCTACGTCGAACTGAGTTGAAGAAACAAAGAAGATACCTGCATCAGTTATGAGACAAAACAATGTGGTAAGGGTTCAATCCAATGATTTACATCTTCAGGAGGCTAAGGAGGAATGTAACAGTACACCTGCTTTTTTTTTCAAGGTCACAAATTTGCTTCAAAATTGGCTAAACACGCCAGCAGATATGACTGACCTCGTAACCAAAACCTTACGTCCGCAAAACATTGTTTGGCGACATTTAATTTTCAAATTCGGTCTTCATCGCATTTTCAAAGTGAAAGTTTCTACTGGCAGCACTAAAATATGTTAAGATGGAGGTTTCGGCGAGCTGGAGTTGCATACTTCTCCACAGTGCGAAAAATTCGCAACCAGGCACAGGCACACACAAAAGGAAAAGACATTCAAGCAGCACTGACTTGCAACTCAGACTGGTATTTTTTCTTTACCTGCGCCTGTCTTTTAAACAATAACACATTTTTTTGTTATTTTTGGTTTCATCTGGATGTGAGATAATCTAATTCTTTTTTTCTGATAAATTTAGACAAGGTTTAGTGACACAGTCTTCTTCTAACC